>JADDOH010010865.1:0-117086 GCA_016648135.1 Agrypnia vestita | reverse complement strand
TTAATCAATTTTATGTTTCGGTATATTTATATAACTCATTCATATTACCGAGCGCCGGGTTTGCGATGAAAATTCAAGAAGAAAATTGGTTTGGACAGAAATATTAAATTATATTGACAGCAATAAAAGCTTTAAGACGCGAAACATGGTTTTGCTAAAAGCACAAACCCTCTGTTTTAATCGAGAAGAGAGCGGAATTTTGTTTAAAGCGAACACTCGAGCGAGGGAGACGGAGTGCAGACCGCCACGAGCACGGCCAGCGAAATGGTACCTAGGCAATTGTCCGCGTTCAATTAGCATTTACACGCGATATTAATTTAATAGTAATTGTTGTTTATACTGCATCCGACGGCTTTTTTCCGATCGCATTACGTATTATAAACATTTTATTAAATATCGTTCGCCAATAAAAGAAATTGAAAATTGCAAATTCCCGTACGATCGAAGATCCATCAGTATTGGAATAATTGTTAACGCATCCTAGTCTCTGGTGAGGTCGAGAGTGAAACATTCATACCTTTTCAGCGATGGAATAGCATCGCTAGCAAAGCGGATTAAACTATAGCCTTTCCCAGAATTTAGACAACTTTATTGATAACTTACATCAGTACAAAAACGAAAAAGTAACGAAAAACACAATGGCCATCTTCTTCGGACACTAATGCACTGAATTCTATTGCAACGTACAACTCTTCAATCATTTGTATTTTTGGGTGTGAAATAAGATTAATTAATGTTGGAATAGGTACATTTGATTTATCATATGAAAAAATAATCTTGGATATCTTGGCAGTGATTGTACTTAGCGCCCATTGTAATTATGAGTATGTATATATATTATTTACATTATTAGCTGAGACCTGAGACTACTGCTTTTAGGCCGGCGTCTCACTGCGCGTATCTTTCCGCGTCTTTTCCGTCGCGTCAAATCGGCAAAGCAAATGGATCGACCGATCATCCGAGTAGTGTGTTTAAAGAAGTGTAGCGGCGTTCCGAGACGGAATATCCTTGTAGTGTGTCACCGGCCTTAAAATAAATTCTTTAAAAATTATAATCGAAACAAAGCATAAAATACATAACGGCAGTCGAGAAGCGAGCGGTGTGAAATAATATGAATACTCCCTATGGATTCAAAAGGGACAATGCACTGCTCGAAATGTCGTTGGAAAAAGTGAGCACAAGCAGTGCGGAAACAATGCGGCACAGTCAGTCACCCCTTCCGGGAAATAATCGCGTCATTGGTAAGGGTGGTGTCGGAGGGCACTCGTTGCTTGCTAAAGCGGAGATCGCTCGACCATGCATTGTGTGAAGTAAATGTAGGTATATTACTCAAAACCGTTGCATATTATTATATCCATATTAAGAAAAGCGAGAGATTCAGTAATAATAGTATTTTATTATTTAATATACATATTAATATGTATGTTCAATGCAGATCTTCTGAAGTAATCCAGGTTTTATATGTTTAATTGAAAAAATTCCAGTAGTGACCCACTGAATCCAACTGAAGGCTTGAATCTATCGGCACCAATTTATTTTGGGTCAAAAACGACTTATTATTGTTACATGTAGCAAAAATACATAGCACATTTTTGCGCAATAACCAAACAGGTCCCATAACTGGTACATTTGAATATAATAAATAATCAGAATAATACTCGACATCGACCATTTTTTTTTTGAAAAATATATTAAAATAGATTATCTATCGTCCAGTTCATTAGTCAAACATCTCCAAATAGTATGTTTTGAGATAGTGAGGAAAGCAATACTCAAATGGTCACCATAAATCAAATATTATTTATATACGCCTGAGTTTTACGTGTTATGTCAACAGGTGTCTAAATATTTAGTACTGATAAAAACACTTACGATTTGTGGATTAGAAGTTGAGTTTTTTTTCTGAGGCGTTTTGTTTGGAAAAATGGATAGTCGTTTTAATCATTTCGAATCCTACCAGTAATTTAATCAATATACAATTGCAGATGATATAACTATTGCTATCTGCAGACAACAACTATGACCTTCAATGAGACAGCTATTTGTGTTTAAAATCGTTTTTTTTCTTCAAAATAATCATAAAAACTTATAGAGAAAACAAATTGGGTTAAATTGACAAGAATCATCTGAATCAGCAACAACAAATTTTCATAATAACTCCAGTGAATACTAACCATGGCAGAGGGACAGAGATAACAGAAGCGAATGCAATTTTACATCCGCAATCTTAGGTATCCGCAAATTTGTGCACTAAATCAAATCTGCCTGCATTCTTATAGTATAAGCCAATTCTATCCTACAGGAGTTATTTCGTGTAACACTTATTTTTTAATATTATTCGATTTCCGTTTGTCAGTGGTGAAATTTTTTCCAATATGAGTCGTTAAAATTATTAGGTTTAAGATATTTAACCTTAAATTATGTTGATTTGGTTTACAACTGACATTTTCGATTTAGTACTATAAAACATCAGGAGGCATGTATACGGTCTGATACACTAATGTAGGACATGAAATATCTTAGTAAAGACCCAGACAACATCAAGATTTCATTTAATTCTTTACAAGTTTATCTTCATTATAATTAGTTTGATTGCATGTACGAGTTATCTGAGTATTGAACCAGATAGAGGGTACACTTTTACATAAAACTGCATAATCAACTCAAATTTCGATTTTTCGTGGATGTCTGACTAATGAACTGGACGAACGACATCCGATTCAACCCTCAACTACACGAACAAAATTTTTCCTCGCGAAGAGAATTGATTGTAAAAATAACACAACACATTGACAGAAATTCTGTCGCTCTATCTGACCGACATAACGAGCATTAAAAATAATGAAATTACTTTCGAGAGACATCAACGCCACGACGAAAATAATCACAATCGGAATACACTCCCCGTATCGGATGATCTGGCGAGATAGCAAGAAAGTAGCACTGCGTGACGCAATCATATTAGGAGTCGAATTCCTTATTGTACGAGAGAAATAAACAAATGCAACGCAGGAGCAGCTTTCTAAAAGTCGACCCGGGCAACATTCTTTTGTCTTGGCCAGAAATAAAAGTCATCTCGCGGCCGGTCGGAGTGCGGCTCGACTTGCCCATAAGCGGCGACCCGCTCACCCTCCGGTCTGTAAATACGGCGCGCAATTAAAACCACAGGTGAAGGATGGGCGCGGGCAGCTGCGCACCGCGCACCGCGCACCGCGCATGCAGCGGCAGTCGTCGTGGAAGCGCGCGAAACATCGCGTCGCTCCTTGTCCAGCCGCGGCAGCGGAGCGTCTTCATTCTGCTCGCAGCGCGTTGGACCGATTATCCTCGGGTGAAAATTGTCTTCCACACAGTTCAAAAGATGACCAGGGTTACCTGAACCCAGCACCTAAATCTGAAAACTCAATAATCCGTACGGCCGCGCCGCCAACAACTCCAAAAAGGATTATAGTTTTATCGGATCTACGGATCTACAAGTCTACATACATAAGTTGATAATCCAAAAAGGTCGAAACGCAAAGGCAGAATATCCAAACAAAATTGAAAGCAGTCATCGGGGATAACTAATTTAGAATGTATCGAATTCCAGATTTTATAGGAAACATATAGCCTATAAATTTACGGGAAACATTATTTTAGAAGGGATAGATACATAAAAAAGGATAGTTTCTGAGATATCTCTACATGAGAGAATACGGACATTATCCTTGGCTTTACCCAACCGAGATAATCTGTTCAACGGTGTGTCGATAATTATTATGTGTATATGTTATATGTACTTCATTTCATTTTCTTCTTCTTAATGTTCCTCTTATTTAATTTGTTAATATACTTTATTATTACTTAAGATTTTTACAAATTTCTATGTACTCTTACTACCTTCCAATAAATTAATATTATTATTAAAGAAAACGCACCTTACTAACATAAATTTGACGAGTTACCGTATCGATAATAATAAGTTATCGTGAAAAACAATTAATTTTTTAAAAAGGATCTTAACACTCCCGCTCCAGAACGGGGCACAACTTAACCCCAAAAACCTTATTTTTAAATTAAATAATTATTAATGATATCGAGCTGGTATTCTTTATAATCCCCGTGCAGCATTGAAACGAAAAGTTCTGTCGTTTTCATATGAGCACGAAAGTAGAAGAGCTTCACGATGTAAACTGAGCGTCATCGGAGAAATAATTAAAATGATAAAGTTTAGTTTATTATAATAAGGTTTTTATGGTAATTTAATTGTTGGTAATTAAAAAACGTGCGTCTTCTAATCGATGAAATACGATAGATCACTTCTCTGTAAAATTGATTTGGTAAACGAATGTTATAAATCTCGGCTTACGTCACAATGCTTTGAAATGGCGGTTGTCCAAATAATTGAAAAAATATAGACATTTCGTTAGCATTGGACCCCAGAGAAAAAAGCAAAAGAACACAACTTCATACACAGCCGTAAAAGACGTAAACTACGTGCGTAATTCTCGGGGCCAGTGCCGGAAGGATTTTATTGTGATGTTATTTTAGCGAGCGTTACTGCTTGCCTAATAATACATCTTTATTTACAGATTCATCACTTCGGGAGGAATGAAGTCGAGAATGAAGAGTCGGCAGTTTCCAATAACTCGAGCATTTGCGGTGACGATAAACGAGCGACGCCATCGACGCTCAAGGGTAAACAATTTTTTCAAAGAGATCAACAGAGGAAGCAGCGGATGATGTGCCAAGAAATAATTGAGAGAAATAAGTAATCTTTTAGCCTGCAGCGTACACCTCGTTGAGCCCTGCGCGGGCCAATATAGTGCCAAAATCGAAATGTTGGGTTCGTTAGCGGCGGTCGCATTTGCATAGATCCGGCGCCATATGGCGAGGTGGTCGGGCGACCGGGCCGCCGATTGCCCGTGCGCCGAGACAGTCAGTCGTTGGAAATGGCATAATTTTAGTCATAAAATGGAATGACACGAAATGTTGCCAGACAGTTTTTTTTTCATTCCCTCCGATTGACAGCGATGAGGTCGACGTAAACATACAGCCACTTATATTTTTTTAAACGTGTAACAATATTATTATTGTAAATGATTTACGTATTGTAAATGAGTAATGACCGTGTAATGTCGAGTACCAGTTTTTCTGTAAATAGTAAAAACTGAAACCGGGTTAAGAATGTCAATTTGAATAAGCGAGGGTTACGTTCTTGAAAAACACCATGTTCGGTAAACTGCGTTTTGCATGCATAATGATACAAGGGACAAGGTGTTTGGGAATAAATCGAGGCACAACCGGTAGGCAATGTGTGCTACGGTGGTATGGGATGTTCTAGGCATAAAAATGTAGATGGTTTATTTTTATGATAATTATAATAATTATCTAGAAATTACAGAGCCATTTGGTTCTGTTTCAGAGCCGTTTGTTTCACAAGTGGGACTAACGTTCAGACGAAGGGTACAAAATCTTGTCGTGCGTATATGGTGAATGGTGAGAGCCTACGTGCAATCCCTTCAACCCCGTAATTCTCAGACTTTGATCTGAGGTACTGCATAAATATGAGGGATATAGAAAAAACCGTCACAATGCAACCGACGAAAATGAGACTGACGTTTGAAAATGATTGTCTGCAATATTGGCAGTTTTACAACTGATAATTGCTCTTGAAACCATATGTTTATGATTTAGATTTAATTATTTTTATGTGTAAGATAAAGATGGAATCGGAAGGTTATGAATTTTTATGGCAATGGGTTGCAGCAATTCCGAGGAATACTTTATTAAGGCGCAATAATGATTTTTAATCATATCCGGTGCTCGTGCTTAAGGCCGACTGTCACTTCGCGGATATAATCATTCAATTGAATCAAATACAAGTCCACGTACAAAAATAAAAGTTTTATTGACATTTCTAATTATTATAAATGATTTCAGCCTGCAGTAGTATCCAGAATATCCGGTTATATCAATTTGATAAGTGTATACTGATTGCGATCTCAGTTAAAAAAATACTCCATTCATTTAATCTAAACAATCAAATTCAACAATTGGCTTCGTTAGATCGTAAAATTGGCTATTAATTTTTTTCAAACTGCAGCTTTGTCAGCCGGTCAACCTCGGTCTGTACCTTCGCAACTTTCCATTTGAATAAAAAAAAACATAATTGCTAATAATAAATAATATAATATTGCCCTGTCACTAGAAGACTATCGCCATCTGTTTTCAATCGCGACAATTAGATAAAACATTCCGATTCGATGCAGACGCTTCGCCGTGACCTAAAGGTAATGAGAATCGTAGGAAAGGAGGTGGTCCAAAAATAATTAACTGTTTATTTATCGTGCAGAAACTATGTGATAAATAATACAAGTATGATAATATTCACATGAAATTTTTATAAAAGGTTTTTTATTATATATATAAAATAATATATTTTTTTAATGGAATGACTTAATTATTCAACTTTTTTTTTCACATTCAATTAAATTCATTCATCATCATCAAAATCAAACAACATTCAATTAAAATAATGGAGTAGGATAGTAACAAAATCTTTTTCCAATTTTTGAAAAATTAACTAGGGCACAAATTTGGGCAGAAGAGTACCACGAAAAGGATGGATGCATTTGACTGGAGAGACGTTGAATTTAAGCGGGTATTCTAGCAATTTGAAATTTGAAAAATTCAATTTTTTTCATATTTTCAAAGCTTAAACCTTTAAGAATATGTCCTTAGGCGGATTTTTCAAAATTCTAATTATTTTCGGAGATATAGCTGTTTTAGTGACCCGCCACCTTAACCGGCCCGGCCGGAGCGAATTTGGCATTGGATGGTAGGGATTCTCCGTCTGCCCGCGGTCGTGTTCCTCCATAAAACCTTCCTTACTATTAATAAATAAATATTTTGAAATAAAATAACCGAAGGTTGTTCCAACGTATTTTGGAATAATCTTTTCATATTTAGTGTTCAGTTGAATTACCAGTTTTAATATTAACTTTAAACGCGTTTTAACTTTTCTTGAAACTCCCTTTTTCGAGACAGATGACATGATAGTGTACCGATACAGGACCGATTTGCTTGAAATTTTGTGTGAACCTTCTCTATACTACGTCTGTACCCAGTAGAATTATAACAAAATTAAATTATTTATTATTTTTAAAAATTCTAAAAAGTTAAAAAAAATGGTAAAAAATGTATTTTTATTTCAAACAGCCGCTATTTTTTTTACTTCTCCAAAGTTCGGACAATAGCGGCATTTTTTTATTTATTAAGAATCAATAATTTTTTTGTTTTAGATTACCAGGAGGGTTGAAATCATTTCAACCAGGGCGCGTCATTGTTTTGAGACCTCCCATTTTATATGTATTTTTCATTTTTTTTATGTATTCTTCAAACATCAATAAAAAATCTGGTAAAATAACGAATGGTAAAAATATTGTTTAGTTTTTTTTTACACTTAAAAATACCTAAAATTCATGTCTCTAGACCACAATACCCCCTTAACTGTGAGAATGATCTAGGATCGAAACTAGTGGAGGACACTATATGTAGTAAAAGAAGATATGAAAATAATGCATTTCGTTTAAGGCATAAGACAGCGTCATGGGATGATAACAAATAAATAATAAAAAAAGAGTAAAATAATAAAAAAAACAGGCCCCAAATTCAATACGACATTACAATGTTAAAAATGATGATTTCGTAAATAGAACTTTATAAAAAGAATTAAATATATCATACTAGCTGTAACCCGTCAAAAATGGCGATATTTTTAAATGTCGGTTCCCAAAGAATAAGTATTCATTTGTCTAGAAAAGAAAAGAAAAAAAAAAAAAGAAAGAAAAATTATAAAACGGACGTTACACGAAGTTACAGGGACACATACAGACGAACGGATGGACAAACAATGAAATTATTATTATTGGGATTACAGCGCTTTGCATTTAAATTAAAAAAGTATTTATCGAATCCACAGAATATCTTTTCCGAAAGTGTAGCGGCAACCCTAATTCATCAGCAACAAAATATGTTAAACTACGGGACTGCCTCACCTCGCATTCAGAGTCAATACTTAGGTGATTAACAGGAAGTTACGCCTTAAAATTGTTGTTTTGTACTGAAAATTATGCTTTTAAGATGTACTTAGCCTTTAAATTATCTAAGTATTGACTGTGAATTCGGGCCCTAGTCCTGCAACATTCACGAGTTAAAATACTGGAGGTAAAACAAAATAAAATTTAAAAAAATTGCGTCGCTGCCCCACATGAGGACCTCCAAGATTATTGTATGTTGATTGTTTTAAGAATGTCGCACTCCTTAAATTCTTTCAAGTTATGAATGTTCTTAGGTTTTTACGACCGTTCACAATCTTCTGGTTTGAGTTTTCTGGGGTATTATTCCGCCCTAATGATGGATCCTGCAATGGGATCCGAAAGGTCGTAAAAACACGGCATAATACCCCAGAAAACAAAACCAAAGATTCTTTCAACTTAATTCACCGTCCTAAACCGTTTTCAAACAAATCCATAAAAATCCGACTAATTTGCATAAAAAATCGTTATTTTTTTAAATTCAACGCTACTACAGGCTATAAGGCTACTAAGGCCCAGTTAATGTAGCGAAACTTATCACAAAAGCCATCCAAATATGAGTAAATCACAAGGATTTATAGTAACATCACCGGGAATCGAATCTGGAGCCTCTGTAATGAGAACCCAGGACTACGGGGCCGCAGTTTAATATTACAATAAGTGTGTTAGCCAGCCACTGAGTTTTCTAATTTTTTTTATTATTTTATTTACACAAATCTTTACTTAAAGTAAAACTTCTTTGGGGGCGGGAGGGTAAATTCAAACGGTCGAAGGTCACTGTTACAAGCATTTGCGTTACTTTTTCCGGTGTCAAATTTCAGTAAGAACGCACATCATAATGGTAGCTTGGTATATTTATTTATTTATTAGCGGTTTTCCGTGTCGTAAGCCATATCATAAGCCTATCATTTCATATTTTAATTGTGAAGAAATGGATATGTCTGAATATATTTTTGATTATTTTAATATTTTTTATATATATAATATAATATAATTTTATATATATAATATAATATAGAATAATAAGTTAACATGCGCTTTATCGAAGTAAAAATAACAATTTTATTATTATAATCGAAGGCAAAGAAGTTTAACTTCGATAGTGTGAAGATGCTAGATACTCACTTTTTATTAATTGTGGGGATCTAAAAAATGTTGGGCCCGTGGATTATAAAAAGAAAAGTGAAAAAGTAAATGATCTAATGAAGAACCCTTTTAAATATTACAAGTCATCATGTTAATAATGTCGCACTTCTTCAAATTTTGAATACGTACACTAAGTTCGGTTAAAGAGTAATAATTAATTACATACTTTTATTTCATTCTCTTTGTCTGTTGTGGTGGAATCTTGTAATTGATTTTTCACCAACTTCTCGACCAGCTAGAGCTCTTAGCTAGAAATACCTATGATATATTATTATCGACATGATTTGGTCGTTATTTCGATTAGTAATCACATCACTTACAAGCAAGAGCTGCAGAAACAGCTGAAGAACACGCCGTTGGAAAATTTGTTTTGAACTTTAAAACAACGTGTTTAATATTTGGATACTGCGCGAGTGATACTAAAAAAATTAAAAAGAATTACGAGCGCATGCAAAGAAAGCGCATAAAAGCGAGTCTTTAAAATTTTTTGATTTACCGTTATGACACACACTTCATTCAGCACTAAAAAATGATGAAACAAGACAGACATTTTTACAACTTATGATTGATACACAAAATTCTCGTTTGATCGTTTAAATTCTAAACTTTTATTAGGAGTCGCGTTTTGAAGCGACACGTTGCACCTTTATAAACCATGTAAGTAATTGGCTCCGAGCTTCGAGCCATTTTAATACTATCAACTTATCATTTTAGGTATAGACTGGTACTCCTTCGAGACAACTTTATGCATGTTCTCGAGAATGTGTGTGAAAAATTATAAACGGGGCCTCGGGCCGCGATATGTAATTGACGCATCTCGCGATAACTGCGGAGGTATTTTGTAGGAACAACAAATAACAGAACAAACGGCTTCGTCGCTGCGACAGCATTCGAACCATGAATGGGCACGACTCATTTCGTACATACCTACACATTATTATTATAAAATAAATTCCGAATTTCATTACATTTGATAAGATTATTGAGTACCGTGAAGTTCCGATTCCCTAAATATGAATAAAACTCTTATTATATGTAAGACGTCTCGGTGTCCGATGTGTGAGTGTGGTTCGGAGGAGAAGACTCTTGATCACGTATTTTTTGCCTGCCCACTGCGGAACTCAAAACCCTTTACAGTGAGCTGATCCAGGCTTAATTTTTTTTTTTTTTTTTTTTTTTTTTTTTTTTTTTTTTTTTTTTTTTTTTTTTTTTTTTTTTTTCAACTCCCAACCAATATTTGTCAACTTCTTGCTATGAACTTTCCTAATTTGACAACTAAATTAATCATACCCTTTCTTGGCAATATCTCAAGTGCAACTTGTAAAATGGCACAAATCGCTCTTTAAGGGCGGATTGCCTAATTTTAAGAAGTAAGACGTGTCGGACCCCCTTAAGGGACCCATAAATGGAGTTACTGTTTCTAATGATTGTGAGGTCAGAGCCACACGGCATAACGGCCTAGAAAATCATATATTGAAGATTATATACTATCGTGAAAATCCCCGATCAAACGCAGCTATTCATATAAATTGTTGTAAACTTCTAAGATGGTCATAAGACTAAAACTTGTATATTGTGTGTATGTAGCCTTTCGTAAATGATATAAAAAATTATTCCAATATATATATTATAAAAAAACATTATTTATTAATACGAGACACTTAAAAAAGACAAAAATTAAAATTCAACGATAGTCTTCAAGTAGAACATTACGAAATAAAATTATTTTTCGAGACAGAGAGAGATTTTGCATTGTTCTATCCGCATATATACTTTGAGGGTATAAACGGGTAGAAAATGCAAAACATCATAAAGTATTAATTGAATTGAATATGTATTAGAAATCCCAAAGTCGGCGACGTGCGGTAGGACTATGATCCGCAGATCAAGAGCCGAAGAAGTAGAGAGTAATGGAGTCGGAAGAGATTAGTCCCGTCTTCTCAGTTTTTGCACCTATTTATTGTGAAAGTCAGCGCAGTCCGCGGCTCGCTGCCTACTGATAATGCTCAGCCTGTCAGATACAAACAAGATAACCATAATGGGCCGGCTTCATTAATGCCCCTTATTGATTTATTTCACACGCGCAACACTGCTTTCCTATCACCGGCGCACCTCGCAGTGCGAGCGGCTCCGCGACGTATAAATCAAAATTCTATCGCGAAATGTAACGTTTCTCTACCGAATGAGGAAGCAGCCTCTTACGCTCCGTATGAGGATGTTTTTTTAATTATCACACGTGTAAGCTATAAGTAAATAGATAATATGTAAATACGAAGATAATAAATTACTTTAACTTCCTCGATTTTATAATGACCAGCCAATCAAATATAGAAGCAGCGTAAATGTCACGCTTTCACAAGCTACAAAAAATATTGATTGCTGTTTCCGCTGCATATCTCACTGCATCCACGTAGACCGTATGCGGGTTTAATTCCCATGCGCGGTGGACGACAAGGAGGAATCCAGGTTAAAAGGCGGGACTTGGTGAGTTATTACGGAAGGCTAGTAAGGAAGGCTGATAAGGTCCAACATCCGAAACTAATTATAAAGACAAAGGAATCGATAATAATGACATCCGCGTCATCAAACATCTGTACTGGAACCAAACAGCAAATGTTAAAGTTGAGGGCACACGGCGCGAAGACATTCAAAGTAGGCGTGGTGTAGGACAAGGATGCATCTTATCACCGCTGCTATTTAATCTGTACTCCGAGTCAATATTTAAGGAAGCCCTAGATGATACTGCTCTAGGGATGTTGGTAAATGGAAAACCATTAGATAATATTACATTTGCGGACGATACAGTACTATTTGCAATGCCCAAGACCTTCAAACACTAGTAAAAAACGTGAATGAAGCAAGTAACAAGTATGGCCTGAAGATGAACACTCGCTAAACAAAATTGTTAATAGCATCAAAAAGATCACTTCCAACGCAATACAAGTACTTAAATGCATGGGTGAACGAGAATTGGGACCCATCTCAAGAAGTAAACATCGAATAGAGATGGCAAGGTTTTTGCGATTTGGATCTACAGACGCGTATTTAAAGTTTTCTGGGTGGATAGAGTGACGAATGACGAAGTTCTCCGGCGTATGGAAAAAGACCGAGAAGTGCCGCGAACAATCAAGATAAGAAATCTGGAGTATTTCAGACATATTTATCTATTTATTTATTTATTTACGCCCAAGGGGCTTTTACAAAAATAAAAACAAAATAAAAACAGTAAACAAAATGTAGGTAATTGAAAAATATGATAAATAATTAACTTTATGCAAGTAAGAAAACATGTACGGTTACATATACATATACAAAATATAATACATATACTTGAGTACATACATACAAAAACTTGAGTAAGTATAATAACTGTGATAGGTGAAATAAAATTATAGTTAGGATTGTCTTATAAATAAAATTGCATTAAAATTGTAGTTGATTATGAGAGGACCAAAATATAGTCTAAATCAACTATTGGTAAATATCTATGGTAAATATCTATATCTATCTATATAAAAATCAACTATGGGGAAAATAAGTGGTAAAAGAAGCGTAGGAAGACGCCGCATCTCGTGACTGCGTAACTTGGGGGACTGGTATAAGTCTAACTCGACTGAGTTGGTCCGTGCGGCGGTAAATAAAATCGTAATCGTCAGAATGATCGCCAACCTCCGATAGGAGATGGCACCATAAGAAAAAGAAGAAGTGAATTATTCCACAATCTAGGATTCAAACACAGGACCGATTCCCTAATATTTACTACTGACGTCACGAATGTTGGCACCTCCCTGCAAGTTCGTCCGAGGACTTTTCACTCTCCCCCCTCACAAACCGCTTCTTAAAACTATGACTAAGTCTGAGACCCGCGGTACGGATAGAAATATAAATAATGACAAATTAGAAATCTTACTCGTGCTCGATTTCAACGTTCCAAAAAACTCTCGGAAACCTCCGGGTTAAATTTGGATGTGATTACATTAATCTAACAATTAGAGGTAATTAGTAGTGGCCATTGAAGGTGGAACGGAACGGAGAGGGGCCACGTGTCCGGACAGGCGCTGTAGACGCCGAGTCTGCGGCGTTGGAGCCATTCCTTACGGAGCCCGCCGGCTGTCGACAGCGAGTCTAGAGCTGGCGTTGCTTCGGGTCGTAGCCGTTAACTGTCCTAGCTTATATATAAAAAATGAAAGCAGACGGCGCCATGGATACTGGTGATATATTGAAAATTACTCTAATGCGACTGCTGTTCATAAAATAAATGTCCATTAGCGTCGATAAAAATAACACGATACGAACGATTACTCATATAATTTTTTTCTTAACATGCTTATCTTTTTATTATGTTTATCAGTCAATAAAATCACGTCTGTGGCATGAACTATTTAAAAACCCACATACATCAAGATGTAATTAATTAATTATCACGGTACAAGGTATCGTGATAATTAATAATATGTAAAAGCAACTGACATACGGTCACAGCTCGAATACTAAATTATTATTATTTTATTATAAGAATTCAAAATGATAGCGTAGTTACTATAGTTTACCCGGCAACCATAAAAGTTAAAATAAATATTTAAAAATAATAATTTTAAAATATCATAATTTCAAATAATTAAAGTATACGTATCGAAAGATCAACCGATGGTCCTAACATCAAATTTGTTTCTTTCAGGCATAAATTATTATTTATTACGTATTTATTTATATCATTATATATGTATATACCAGTGGCGTGCAGTGGGTATAAACTTAGGTTATGCTGTGACCGACTATATACCTATATTAGACATATATATATACCGAAAGTTTTGGGTGGAATTTGTAAAAAAATAACATTTCTGCATGACGTGCGCCTGGCATAGGACCTTTCGAAGAAGGACGCTACTCGCAGCATTAAAAATATACGTTTTTTTTCTCGACTTGATTATATCTGTGGAACAAATTGGTTGGCGAAATAAATGAAGAATTGACATGAAGTTAAGCGCAGAAAAGTCGGAAATAAAACTTCTAACCGTAGGACGAATTACGGCTACAATTTTAAATCGAAAAAAACAGATACATCCCGTTAAATGGAAACGTCAGAAATAAAACTTCTAGCCGTAGGACGAAATACGGCTAGAATTTTACATCAACTTTTTCTTAAGATAAGGATTATTTAATTAATTTTTGTTTCTCAGAATCTTTACTAATGCACAGCTTTTTTGCTTGTATGCGCTGCACGCCACTGGTATATGCGTTACATATTATAATATATTATTACATATATACATTTTATATGTAAAAAGCGTATTATATATTACATACAAGTTCAACACCTTAGCAAGTGGTAAAGGAAGAGAAGAAGATCACATAACATAATTCATAAAAGCATGAATATTAAGAACAATAGCATAAGACCACAAGCAACATGTATAAGCTCGAATCAGTCGTGATCTTATAATATTTGGACGTTACAAGGATGCAGCCCACAACGGAATGTGGCTGACCCCAAATGAACGGGTTAAGGTGAACAAGTATAAGTGTAAAATATATAAACATGGTACATATACATATAAATGGAAAATCTTTGTACGATAAAGTGGAGAACAAACAAATTAGAAGTGATTGTAATTATTATGGCTGTAGCGTGAAAAGATAAAGAAAGAATCGCTGAAATGGTCGGGTCGTGCGAAACGAATGAGCGAGGAAAGGATGGTAAAGAGAATTTATGAAATCGCTGAAACAGAGGGCGTCCGCGGAAGACCTGGCACGACCAAATAAATCAAATATTGGAGGATGGCTCTGAAGAAGCTTCAACAACCGAAGAGCATGCATGAGAATATGTATGCGTGTGGACGAAGCAAAAGTGGTGTGCCAGGACTGAAGAATGCGGCATTCTATCCTCGATGTCTACCCCTCTGGATGATGGTTAGTTAGTTAACACATAAATGTAAGCACTATAGTTTTGTTTACTTATTTAACGCTAATGTGTTTATTTATGGTTTCACTGGATCCTTCACTATGTGTATAACCCTAATATGTTTATTTATGGTTTCACTGGATCCTTCACTATCATTGTTTATCCCAATTATAATAATTTCGTTGTCCGTCTGTTACCGTAATTTCGTTCGAATTTACGGCTAAAAAAACAAATTAAACGGCCGGAGGCGCTTGCCCTCCCCTGATATATTTTCGATGCAAATCTGTACCGTTCGACCGATCGGACTCAAAATTTGGGAACTTATTCTTTAGGACTCGGCGGGCGACATTTCCCCCCTTACCCTCCCCTGATATATTTACAATGCAAATCTGTACCAATCGACCGATCGGACTCAAAATTTAGAAACTTATTCTTTAGGACCCGGCGGGTAACATAGGTGACATATCCCTCCTCCCCTTTTACTTTTTCCCCTTTCCTAGATATATTTACGATGCAAATCTATACCGTTTGAATCGAACCTTTGTTTCCCCCCACAAATTTATTTTCAACTTAATCCTTAACCCGTGCTACGCCGGGTACATTATAAAAAAAAACATTTAACCGCCGACAACAAGGAGGGCGCAGGAGGGAGCGTCACGGCCAGCGGACCCGAGCGATATTTTTCTGGCCCGGTTTTCACGCCGAGAACTTGAGCCGTCGCGACCGCCGGTGAGATATGGAGATTAAAATCTTTCGTTGCGAGATTTCGGGCGGATAAGACTCGCTTTTAAAAGGTGATCTAGTACCTTTCGAAAATATTTCACAATTGATCTGAAACGAATAAAACAATCGAGGTAACGCTTTACAGGTAATAAACAGCGATTTACGATGTTCGATTCAAGGATGTGTTACTCTTCTCGAGTGAAGCCTGCGAGGTTATTCCGACCCTCTTATGTTATATTTTTGTGGGATTTCGATACTTGTCACTTGTTTATCCGCACTCCTTGCATGTAAAATTTACGGTATGTCCGTCTGCCTGACCAATCTACACCAAATGTTGCACAATTACTCTTTAGGACCCCCCGCAAAAATAGGCAAGTACCTAAACTAAACAACCACATCCTACCAGCAACCAGACCCAACCTAATCCCTCGCACTCTCCTCTCCCTGGGATATGAATGTGTAAGTAAATACGTTGAATTATTATTATTAAATTTTGCCCAGTTGCACTCTTGAATCTCAAGGAAATTATAGTCACATCGCCCCATTCCTCTCTGTCTCTTCTTTCTTCCTGAACCAAATATTGTACGCATCGTTACTCTTTAGGGCCTGCGCTATTTATAATACTTCTTGGCGTGCATGAATTTGTCACGCATTGATATATTTTAATATTTCTTTCATACCTTTTCTATAAGATTACTTACCAAAATTCGTAACTTTTATTTTCTTTTCATAATTATTTTAGCACTGCTACAACTGATCACTCCAAATGGATTGGAAATTTGGTCTCTCACTTTAGCAAAAGAAAATAGGTTACTACTTCTTCTTCCTATCGAGGAGACACCCTAACTAGAGAATGGACGAAGTTAAAGAACTTGAAACTCAGGAAAGGTATACCGCCACATGAGGAAAATGAAAGCAAGGAGACTGTAGTGGGTGGGACATGTAGCGAGAGCAGAGACCCGCAACATGCACAAAGCTCTCATACACAAGCCAACAGGATCAAGGCCAGGATGAAGATGGGCGGGTGATGGTAAGACAGCCCGCAAGAGGTAGGGAGCGCCCAGCAGACTGGACCACAGAGGCGATGTCAAGGGATGGATGGCATGGATCCTGACCATCGTAATTCTTTCTCAGTCAAGTTAGAGCTAAACTAAACGGCTTTCGCTGTGTTTGTATTATGTATAATGGAAGTCACGGATCATGGACAATCCTGATGAGAATTCCACATCAGGCTAAGATAATGCACCAGTAATATACATTTGCTTCTGGGGATTTACTGGTTTCATTGGTTCCTATGGCCGACGGTTTGATACTTAAACCTTACGATGATAGCCTTCAGTCATGCTCGTTAGCTATAAGTTATCCAATTTTCACGCCACTACAAAATATTGAAAAAAAAAGTTTCATAAACCTTTCCTACCAAAACTTTATATACACTATACATATAATAGATAACCCGAGACATTAAAATTTTACATAAATTATTTCCTCGATATCTGTATGAAAATAATTTAATTAAGATTTACGTATGCATATTTCAAAAAGTACTATAGATAAATTATTTAGGGTACAAAATCATTAATAATTCAAGAACAATTTATTATACTCTATTAAAAAGTGAAGTAATTCACACCAGAGAAAGAGTAAAATAAAAATTGTAAAATAACTTTAATCAGAACGTCCTTTAAAAATTATTTGCGGCATTGCGCCAAACAGACTGTCAAAATCTAGACGGAATATAAATATAGTGCGCCTGCCCGCCGGCAGTGTCGCCCGGTACACAAATCACGCGGTGCGAGTGTTCATTCATCGGCCGCGCTCTCCCGGTCGGCCTTCGTAGTAAGGATCACTCGCTAGATGGCACTTGGAGATCACGATTTACCGACGGGGCTGCATAATGCAAAGGCCACTAATAAAAATCCAGATTGGCAGGAAGGAACAAACAAATTATTCCTGTCTTCGAACCGTACAGAGCTCCTAACAAAATAACTTGACGCAGATACCGTATGCCGGCAGGTTCAATTCATATTGTGCGAGGTGAAATTCAATGCCGAGTCGTCCGCAAAAATGTATTGTCGACGCGGACTGACTATGTGACGAAAAACAAGTTAATATGCCGATTCATTCTCATGCAGGAAGTTTAAGAAAGTACACATATTTGGGTTTAATAAGAATACAGTTTTTTTTTTCTAATGACCCAAAATTTTCATTTCTCTCAAATGGACCCACTTGTTTATAAATCATTGAATCCGTACATAAATTTCTAGATAAGAGTATTAAGGGGTTCATTAATCTCAATGAATGAGAATTCTAGTAAATTAAAAGGGATTGGTGGATCGACACAAGCATCTGGTCTAGAAAAAGTTATTTGCGCCCATAACGACGTATCACAAGCATAAATAAGACTGCAAGTTAAATCCTTAATTTTTACATAACTTACAAGTGTTTTCGCTTAACAACAAAATTTAATTCGCTTTATTCTCGAATGCTCGTGAAGACCGAAGCCAACCATTTCCATAATGTGAGAATATTAGTCGAACTATACCTAGAGGATTTAATCCATACGAAAATCTCTCTTGAAAGCTTCGAGAATCGGGCATTTGTGTATACGGCACAGTTCGCTATAAATCGATGGAGTAGACCGAGCACAAGTGACGACATTCCTTATGGTTTGGTAACCAACAGTGCTTACACTCGTGTCGTAAACATGTTCGCGCATTGTACGGCGTTTCTCATCTACCCGGCAGAATTTTTATGCCGGTTGGCGGGAAATTTACAAAGACACTTTGATCTCCGCGCGGGATAACGGGAAGACTCCGAGCTCCCCTCCTCTTTCTCGGCAGGTAACCCCGCACACCGATGATGGAACATTGGGGAAATGAACCCGTAACGTCGGGAGACTAAAATAAATTGACAAACCACTCGGAGACAACATATCATCGACACGTCTCAATGTCCAAGATAAATAATACAAATTAATGTATAAGAGTATATTTTTGGGTCTTCAAACATTTTTCTTTGCCTGTCGTCGTAACGGCAGAACCTATTCAAATAAAGTTTGTCATATTTAAATAAAGTGAGCCTACGTACACATATTCAGAGGACAGCAATTGTACCGATCAATACTAAAAATTTTGCCTGATAGGTATTTGATTTTATGAGCGTAAAGCTTCTTTTATATCCAATAGATAAAAAAAGCATTCGCGAATGCTCAAAAAATGTTTTTGTTTTTGTTTGTTTAATGTGTTTTCTTATGAAACATAAATTATTTATAATTATGTAATTGAAGAATATAGTTTTAACTTGATTTTTGTTTTTAGTTTCGTTTAAGAAGATGATTACCTAACATTAAAAACTTACGTAAAGGTTGATAAAACTGTAGACTGGTAAAAGTTTCAGAGAAGAATTTGTTTTAGTTTGTTTACATTGAATTATTATATTTTTTGTTTTCTTAACAAAAAGAACTAATTTACAAAAACTAAATAAAATAAATTTATTTATCATCTACTTCTACATTGGGTAATAAAGCTTAAGATTCCAGATCACTACTGAAAAACCTTATATGACCACTATTTACCTGACCTTTTTATTTAATTGTTCGAAGAAAATTTTTTCTTCTTCTGATGGTTTGAACTTTGTGGTGACATTATTATTGAAATAAAACGCAAATCACTTTGTTTTCAACACTTTATTAGATTATACAATCTACATGTATCGAGGACAATGTTCTCTTCTTCAGGATTGTTTGTGTTATTTAGCTTGGTCTTAGTAATAAATCCTCATCAAACTAATTCTACTTAGTTCAGTACATCGGGATAATTTCCCAGGAAGAAAGTAAGCGGAATAGCAGAAGGCGAAATGAATAATTCCTGTCAAATCACAAGTCACATTAGATAATGAAGTACCCATCTAAATAGCTCCCATGTCCGAGCAAATTAATTTATGTTTATAATGTGTAGCGCGACTGAGTAATGGTGAGCTGGCTGTAGGGTTACAAATAGAGGAATACATTTTCATAATTTAAAGGAGGCGGCCAACTGGAATTCCATTACGAGGGTCCAGGCATCCGCGGTCTATAATCAGTGATGATCATATAACGTCTGGAGAAATCCTCCGGTGAAGATTACCGGCCGCAGGTATCATTTATTGTATTTAGCGTCAGATATAAATAATGTCCATGTACAAAATGACCTATGCGGCGGCACAACCCGCGGCGAATCGCGCGGATAAGACGCCGTCGATGTACAAATACAGGACGCCGGGGACTCACCCATGGAATGTACAGGATCTCTCAGAGCGAGTGCGCGATATTTTATAGGTGGATGATTTCTGTCTAAACTATAAGGGGGAAGTTTTATAATACTAGTAAATATCAACGGTTATGGAAATGAGCGACATAAAAATTTGCATTTCTTTTAGAATATTTCTGACTTGTTTTCTGAAATCTTCAAGCAAAATGGTGGAGTGTTATCACTAAAGTAACCTATATCGAATATTATAAATTCGTTCAAGTAAAAAAAAGGACTAAAACCTTACATAATAAATCTGGTTCAAATTCCTGTAAGGTCAATCAATTTATTTGACTTGCATTAAAGACATTAAAGAGAATGACTGTATAATATTCGAAGTTGCTTTAAAGATAGTCTAACGTTTAAGACAGAAATATTGAAAAAAAGATGCAAACTTCGAAGATGCTTATCTCGATAACAATTGATATTTTTTACGAAATTTTACAATTTCGGCTCGTAACTTAGTTAGGAATCTAAGTAGTAATATAATATTTTGGTGTAGTTCTGTTACACCCTGTATTCTACAAGCACTGCAGAGGAAAATCTGTAGTGTGCATGCAAAACGTATTAGTGAAATGTAATACCAATAAAGTATAATAATTAAATGAAAATAAATTATACCATCGTAATAACTAATCCCACAGTACAAATATATTACGAGCAATAAAATATTTTCTGTATGAGTGCATCTCTGAGTATGAATGCAGGGATATTCAACATTAAAAATAATTATTATAAATTGCAATGACTGCTCAGCCTTATAAACGAGGTAGGTAACGTAGGTAAAACGACATGAAGTTTTAAAATTGGATTAAATATAGTATAGCTAGAGAGCATTCAAAAGAATGTGCGCAAAAAATATGTGTGTAGTTACAATGCAAAAAATGAACACAAAAGAAATTTTTCTAGTAAGTAAGTAACCTTTTTTTAAACTAAAAAATATATATTTATTTGGAATATTGTATTAAGGCTTGTAAACGGGCTTGCAAGGCAACTTTTCCCCACTTTCTTCTTACCGGACAAAACTAGGTAATAGTCTTTTGATTGTGGTCGACCTATAGCAACAACATTTTTTTTCAGAATTCGCATATCACATTTTAGAGACAGATCACACATTTAAAGAAGAAAACGGCATTAATATTTTATATAAAAGTGATGGAGACCTTAGGTTAGATAATTAATAAATGTTAGAAATTAAAGATTCTTTAACACTAAATTTAAAATAATTAATAACCAGTTGAATTTAATGAGTAACTGGTTATTTAATATATTCCCCATTTCGCCGCGCCACCAACAATTTTCTACATATAATTGCACATTCGTCCTGACAAGTACAGTGGTATCAAAACCAGTCGAAGTTAAAGACGATCATTGTGGTTTATACAATATATGTATATAAAAATAATTAATAATTGTTTTAACCACTCAGAATTTCGGCTTTTATTATTTAATAATAAACTTTGTCAGACGCTAGGAAATGAGCCGTCAGCATAAAAAATAAAATTTTAAATTTATTAGTAGACATAAGGACAAGCTAGGTTCAGTTTTAGAATTTGACAGAAATGAATGAATTATACATAACTATATATACGCCGGTCAATTTATGTAAAATTTTCCGGAGGTCAATTTGAGATGTGACAGGGAGACGACATTTTTAAAAAGACCAGCGGGTTTTAAAACCAAATCATGATCACGGAAATTTTACTATTTGGAAGTTTCGATTATTAATGGATGTATTAAAACACAGCAAATAACAATTTACTCTAAATGAACATAACTATCATCCAAGTAACAATTTTCTGAGAAACTCAATTTCTCCAGATTCGAACGTAAATCGACCCAAGGATCTATTGTTGATGCGCTCCAGTTACCGTGTTGCTAAAATATGGCTTCCTCCGCGATGCAAACGCGCCGCGTAAGGACGTGGGTGGGACCGGAACATCGAGCAAGCTGAATTATGATGAACGATTTCTGGCCATCTCGGAGCAAATTATTGAGATAATAAAATACGTAATACGAATTTCACATTGTAAGATCTCAAAAGCTTTCAAAACAACTCCCACGGTGCAAATAAATCTCGCGATATGGGACTGGGACTGTTGCTATAGGAATATGAATGGGGCGCGATAGACAGTCCGGTACCTCCACGCCCACTTCCTGCTTTAGCTTTAGTCTCGGCGATTAGTACAACAACGCTAATCTTATTTATTATGATAGGTAGTCGTCATCGTATCGTCATGACTCCTAAACCTTCTGTTGAACACCGCCAGGTGGAATTCTTCAATTATTTTGCACCAACCCGAATCAGCCCCAGTAAAATTTCTCACGAAAACTGCGCTAGAAACAGCGCCTTGTTTTTTTCTTCCGATTTTCAGATTTCAGAGGGGCCGAGTATCAATCTCACTAGCTCTCGCGTGATAATCGAGTGCTCCAATATCTTGCTATTCCCCCACTAGACTGTTTATTATTTATTAAAACTATAGAATGTTAGTTTTATGTCATTTTGTGTCATGTAATTTTAGTTTATGTCATTTCTATGTCATGTAATTTTAGTTTATTGTCATTAAAACTATAGAATGTTAGTTTTTGTGAAAGAATTTAATGCATCGATTTACATTTTGATATACTTTGTACATTCTTAACATCGACATAATATAATACTAGTATTGGAAGTATATTTAAAAAATATGTACACCTGGTGAACTTTGTAACAAGCTCTATTATTTAAGAGCTTATTAATAAAAAGATTTAACATTTGTTATGGTCAAAATCATTATGTTAACCGGTTACACAACAACAACCGTTATTTGAGATTTGTACCTGATTGTATCGATGATTAGTAACTGAGAAAAAATAAAATTAAAAATATGCCACAAATTTGAAGATGACTTTATATTAAGTCGATTGTAAAATATACGACACCAGCATAGTCGAAATTATAATTAATTTTTTGAAACACTAATTGTTTGTTTATATTAAAATAAAAGTTAATTGTTGATATGAATATGCACACAATCTTCACTATTGTTTTAAATTTTTTAAATGAGTGGGTTGCGTTTAATCCTTTAGAATCTTAAGTGTGGGTACGTTTAGTTTTTATTTATTTATTTATTAACGTCCTATTGGGCTTTTACAATAGATAGGTAAGTGTACATTAACAGAATATATATATAGTTTAAAGAGAAAAAAACAGTAACATGTAAACATAATGACATAAAGAGAAAAGAAAATACTTAAAATATAGATACAAATATATAAAGAAAAATATAATATAAATTTTAAGGAGATTTACGAGTCTTCTTATAGGATTCTAAAATTCTTCCAATTTTCGTTCGTTATCTGGGTCTTGAAAGGGCACGGTTTTCTAATGATATATTGGTTTTATCGTTGTCATTCTATATTTTTTTTCATCGTAATTTACAAAAAAAATGCTACCTGCTGGGCTTGACTATCAGTCGAATTTCTCTCAAGAAAATCTCAAAAAATATAAAAAATTTCTCGACTTCTACATGTTTAAATACCTTAGTTTCCGATTTCTCTTCGAAGTGTCGGCGAAGCCATCAGCTGAGGCGAATTGTTGGTCGTGTCAAAAAGTTTCATTTGATGAAAACAGCTTTGAGCTTTACCGTAAGCTTTAAATGTATCGACGGTAAGCTACGCTGGTACAATAGTCGTTTAGAATAAATCAAAATGATATGCATCTAAGAAGAAAAACATGTGGCATTAGTAACAAACGCACAATGCCAGGCCTTGTCAGGGTAAAGCCTAGTTTTACAACCGTAAGGAAATATTACTAATGGCCTTAAGAAAGACATGAAAAGAAAAGAAGGTTCGAAGTAAGCTAGTCTAAGTATAATGAGGATGTAATATGTTAATAAGATTTTATCTGCTGAACAATAACTTGACGTCCGCTGTTTACCGGTTAACCGGCTAAATATTTAGTGGATTCTAAAGATTAATATGATTAAATTTTATCGACATAACTGCCAACATCGAGTGGTATAATATAATAAGTGGAATTTAATGGACACGCTTTCAACAGACCTTGACCTTACTCATAAAATTCTCCCGTACCCCATTGGCCGAGATGTCGGTAGCCGCTAGACACGCGAATACTCAACGGTTTCATTCTCCGCATTCACCACATTCAATATCGCTGCGGAGGATCGTTGCGCCGCTTACAACGGCAGTAAATAAATCCATACGGGGGGAAGACATTTGCGCTCCTTTCGCATGAATTTCAATTAGACAATCAAAGAAATCCGGTTTTTGCAAAACGACAAACGCGCTGGTAGAAATTTTCCAATATTCCCGGGACACGGGGGACAATGGCTCACGGCCAGCCTCCAAGGACGTGACATTTTATAAATTGAATCCTGTACAAACTGGAGAAGTTCTTTAGAAAAAAAAATGAAAATACTAAATTTTATACTATTAAAAAGGATTGAATTGCTACCCCAGCACAAGACTGTCATATGTAAGTAACAAAATACAAAAGTATTTCTTTAAAAAATAACCGAAAAGCCTTCTGAAGTCATTATTGTTACACTGTACACTTCATTAAAAAATGTGCGGCAATCTTTTGAAACATTGTAACTTTAAATATGCACTATAAAACTCTTAACAGTAAAATTAATTTGTGTTCAATTGTATGTTGTTACCAATGTTGATTTGATTCGAGGTAGTTCGGCAAATATTTATGGGTATTATTTATAGGTATAAAAACAACAAATAACATGGGTCCGTTTCACACCTCCTCCTCCTACCTCCAGAAAAAACCAACCCATTAAAACCAAGTTTTATTAAACTCCCTTTCTCATTTGTATGGTTTCCAATTTGATATTCTATCAACATATTCCTCTTGCTTAAAGTTCATGTGAAAAATCTATTCCATGTATATCCAATATCCTTAAAACTTATAGAATATTGAAAACGTAATAATTGGTATATGGCGGCACGGCGTCGGCGAAACCGTCTGATCGGACCCATGGCTCGAGTCAGAGTATTTGAAACAGATTTCGCGCCTTCTCCACGCTTCGGGCTCTTTCTCATTTGTATGGTTTCCAATTTGAAAAAACCGTTAAAATTTCGAAAAATCCAAAATTATACAATTAAATTTTTTCAAACGAAAATTTGTTACATCATTTTTATCGTCGCCAAGAGTCTGCCTGCAAAGTTTCAGCTCGATTGGATCACGGGAAAAGGGTTAAAAATCGATCCAAAGATTTTTCGGCAGACGCTACGAGTTAAAAGAAAGGGAGTAAAAATTCCAAATTAGAATATTCGTTGGATATGAAACGTATCATTAACTTTATCCGTCGAATAATATTATTATTACTTATCTAGGGGATGATGATAGTTATTAATTTCCTTGTTATAAATTCTCTTTCAAACACTAAACTTTTTGAGAATACCACAAGGTTTAAATTAATAATATAAACATGCAAACAAAACATAAAGTGGGAATTCAATGAAACTAGAAGATAGCGCGGCGCATACAAGAGAAAATCTATTTTCAAGGGGTCCAGGTGACAATGCGACATCGATTCCTAGAAGATGCCATTTGTTAAGTGCGATGCTATCAGCGAGAACGTAATGGCCAGATGAATGACTAGATCCGGTATTATCCGAGTGGTCTTCCAGCGGAGCCGGCGTATCTGATTGGGTTTGAGCGACATCGTACATCAGCAGACGTGTCGAGTGAACTCCGCGGGTTCCTCGGCCAGTTTCAAGTCAAATGAGAGAGAGCTGCCGCTGCCGCTGCCGCACCCGAGATCTTTGAGACGAACCGTCAATTGATACAACGACTAATAACGATACATTATTATACACGCTACGGGTAAGCACGTCATTTTGTTGTGGCTACTGGATACAAATTCTCACTTATTCATTTTAATTAACTTTTTTTTTGTATTAAACACTTGGAGTAACTTTACGTGTACCAGTTTCGATACCACTGTATTTTCAT
Organism: Agrypnia vestita; assembly: GCA_016648135.1. Lineage (NCBI taxonomy): Eukaryota > Metazoa > Arthropoda > Insecta > Trichoptera > Phryganeidae > Agrypnia > Agrypnia vestita. The sequence continues at coordinate 90,980 of JADDOH010010865.1, read as the reverse complement.
CAGGACGGACGTGTACTTTATACGTATAATTTACATACGCAGTATGCATCCCTCCTGGTGAAGATACAGTGCTATTGAAACTGGTAAACGTAAAGTTACTCCAAGTTTTTTATACAAAGTTTTAATTAATTAATTTTTAGTTAATATAGTTAATAATTATGTCCAACCACAAAGTTAACGCTATAAAAATGAAAAAATACAATTTCTCCAATTGTTTACTAATAAAAATTAACTAACGCAGTAAACGTTTGATTATTTATATAAAAAAATCTTATGACTTTCCTACTGTAGATATATTTCAAAACCTATTAACATAAACCAGTAGGTACTACCTCTTACAAAATTTTACCAAACTAACGTCCTACACAAAACATATAAAAATAATTTCATAAATAAATCCCACCCCGTAAACTGTATCAAACATAAATATTTAGTTGTCTGTTCCTCCGTCCGTCTGTCTGTCTGTCCGTAACTTCGTGTAAGGTCCGTAATTTCGTTCGAATTCACGGCTAAAAGAAAACAAAATTAAACGGCCAAAGATGGGGCTTGAACACCGGGCCAGCAAACCCGAACCGGCCTGAGTGACCGGTCAAAAATACAGTACATATAGGATTTAGCAGACGCGAACCATTTCATGTTCATTTTATTTAACTTGTATTGAAACGAATAAATTTTTCCTAATCAATATAAGTTACTGCAATGATAGTTCAACGTTTTGCAAAAAATAAGTCAGAAATATTGAAAAAAAAGCTATCTTTGATATTGCATAACTCCATAACTATCGATATTAGGTCATGGTTGCTTGAACATTTTCGACTCAAAACAAGGCAGGAATATAGTCCTGCGAGGTTATTAATGTTTCCCAAATAACCCTATATACAAAGTTGATATATTATAGTACACCAGTGTTTTATTTTATAAACTCATTATTTTATATACTAATGATTTTATAGTATACCAATATGCATTTAAGAATGTAAATACTCCTCCCATAAACTCGAGCTATTAGCTCATAGAATGGTGAGTATAATAAAATATTCAAAAAGTAATAACATAAATGTAATTTATTTTATAAAATCATTATATTATGTACCTACTATACAAATATATATATATATATATATATATCTATATATATATATATAATATATATATTTATCGACTTTCAAAATTGAAAATCGATTTACCAACAGAAATATTTTACATAAAACATATTAAAAAAATAAGTTAATCGATCCAATAATTATATCACCCACTTATACATCTCATTCAATTTATGCTATACATACAAATTATACGACATTAGACATTGTAACAACATACACCACCAACTGACAGAATGTGATTAATTAAAACTATTTCGAGTCCAGGAACACAAGAGATGAGATATTTTTTTCATATTATTCAATCAACCTGTTTAAGAGGCTCTTATACCTTCAATGTTGGAATTAGTTTAATCACTTCCCGCTAAAAATGGCGCTAGTTTCGCTCAAACATGTATTATTTAAGCACAAAAAAAGATATCGAGAAATATACAATACTATAAAACGAAATAGAAATGTGCAAACTTTAACGCCTGACCTTTTAACTGCGTAGTGCTACATTCGTAACCCTTTCTATATGAACGTAAGTTTTGCAAGTTTGGCGAAATTTTTCTCTACGATAATTATTCGATCCTTATATTAGAGATGTCACAAAGCCGACCGTAATTCAATGGATATTGTATCTTTCTGAAATTTCACTCAAAATTTGCTTTTTTGTGCTATTTTTCTGATTTTTAAGAAAAACATTTTTTAAGATCTCCATTACATGTAACATGTTACTGTGTGAATTTAAACTATATTTTTTATTGTTTTATAACATTTTGTTTAATATCAATGTTAAATACAATGTTACGTAAAAAAAAAAAAAAATTAAATATAAACCATTTAAAAAAAATTATGCGTGTACTTTTGTATGCGCGTTAGAAGTTATACTTAAAAAGTAGAATAAAGACAAAATAATAATAATAATAAAAATAATAATAATTTCTTTGTCTGTCCGTAACTTACTGGAAAGACGACTTTAGATATTTAGAATGTGACAAACAATCAGCGCTCAACACTTATTGCGCGGTCACACAAGAGTTGTTATTAATTACTATATAGTCCGTACACCCGTGAAAATATGGTTAAGTATAAAGAGAATATAGAAATAAAAAAAATCTGAATTATCTTTTCAAAACGTAAGACTTTCATGAAAGTAACTTATATCGAATATTTAAAAGTAATTCGCATTAATAAAAGTCAAATAAAATTATAATCATCCATATTCTGAACTAAGCAAAATTGCCATTTCTGTATCTTGACAGTTATTGTATTACATTGTGATGCCGTTTTTTTGACGTTTTATGTTTGACCGGTTTGAAATTAATGAATTCAATCAATTAGAAAGCTCATTATTTTTAATTGTGAATACATTAACATTTGTTTACGTTTTAGGGCTTTCTGATTGATTGAATTCATTAATTTCAAACATGCCAAACTTAAAACATCGAAATTAGTGGCAATAAAATTTTATACATACCTGTCAAGATTGGGATAAAGATCTGACATCCCAATATTGCTATTTTCAGAATAGCACAGATTAACTTTATAAAATGTATTATATGTTTTTCAAATTTCTGAAGGGTGATAGTGCAAAATGACTAAACATTTTTTTTACTTGTATTGAAGCGAATGTATTTTTAATATTCTACATCAGTAACTTAAATAACAATTAAAAAATTTAAATATCTAAATATAATAATTTCGTTATCCATTCGTAACTTGCTGGAATGACAACATTAGATATTTAGAGTATGGCAAGCAATCAGCCCTCGGCTCATGTTGCGCGGTCACGCAAGGGTCGTTATTAATTACTAGTCTTACACCCGTGAAAATATAATTAATTATAAAGAAGATATAGAAATAAAAAAAGTCTGAATCATCTTTTGTAAGACGTAAGACTTTCGTGAAAGTAACTTATGTCGAATATTTAAAATTCATTCGCATTAATACAAGTCAAATAAAATGATAAAATGATTTCTGCAAGGTGATGATGCAAAATGATCAAACATTTTTTTTACTTGTATTTCTGAAACAAATGTATTTTTAATAATTTATATAAGTTACTTTAATAACAGAAAATCAACGGAAAATATTAACCTACAATAACGAATGGATCATATATCAGATCGTTAAAAATGATAATAATCACGGATAATAAACATAGACGATTCGTAAAAAACGGATATAAAAACATAGCAACCGAAAATATTAACGTATCATAACGAAGAGATCAAAATTCGGATCGTTACAATAGGAAAAAATTCACGGATAATAAAACATAAAAACATTTTCAGGTCATAGCTTGTATTTCCATGGTCTCAGTTAATTGCTGGAAATTTGCAAAACCTATACCAATGCTCATAGCTCCAGATACGGCTGCATGGTTAATATCTAAATTACACTCAATGTGCGAAGACAAGCTCATTTTTAAATTGCACATGTTACATTGCATTTTATACGTAGATTTAAATCCTTTCCTAATTTCATTGTATATATAAATGTTTCAAAGCGTGCATCCATATTGATCACAATGAGAACCAATTTTCTTCAGTTCCTCAAAAACGTGTTGGAAATCAATTATTCGTCTTCCTATTATTTCTATAGGTTCATTTGTTTTCTAAAAAAATATTTATTAGTATTTAATATAAAAAAATAATTTAATGTGTGTAGTGAGAAATGCAGAGGAAATTTTATAAGACATGATGGTCAGGCAAGTTGTTATAAAGCGTCAAAAGAGGTGGCGAAATTTATAAAAAAAAATTTAATAACATTAAACGCACTTAATCTCGTTGTTTTCCTAATGTTTTGAAAAGTTTAATTGTTCTACTAAGGTAATAAAATGCCCAGGTACCCAGCGTAATATGACAGAGATGGGCTTTTAGTATTATTCCTTAAAAATTAGCGGAAGATATTTTTAAAATTACCTGTAATTTATTATCCGTCTCATCAACACTAATCAAAGTTTCGTGCATTTTTTTTTTGATAGGAGTTTCGGGTGGACTCCTATTAAAAATTATAAATACAATATTGTAAATATATGGATGTAATAATGTAAATATAATTCAAAAATAAACTAAATCCTTAACAATCAAAGCTAAAATCATACAGTACAAAGTATACCGATGCGCAGTACAAATGTCGATTTAAGAAATTTCTCATCCCTACTTCGTCAACGTAAGGCGAAATACAGTTTTTAGTTTTTTAAAAATATCATTAATGAAGTATTAAAAATTGCCAAAATTTTACATGTATACAGGCCAAAGTGTATATAGGATATTGTTTAATAAAATATAAAAGTACAATGAAAAAAAACGTTCAATTCATTCGATAAAAACAGTGAATTTTGACAGAATTTTTGTATTCTAACCTAAAAATATTGTTTGAATACTGTCACCTCGATATTTGAAATGTGTTATAAAATGATTTACCTGTGTTCTTGGGGCAAACTACTTCTTAAACTAATTCCTCTACATGGTAACTTTCGTTTTCTGACATTCTCATAATGCTTACGAGGCATTTTATAAATAATTTTGATAAAACCTCGGGAGTCAACACTTTTCACGCACAAGCACCGGTGTCCGGTGGACGTCTAAAGAGATGATTTGTTCACTTTTAACGGGATCTGTTACTGAATTATTTCAATTTTTAGAGCATGAGGCATATTTTTTTGAATATTTTTTCATTAATGACAATAGAATTATCTTAATACCCATATAAAATTTAATCAAAAAATTTAATCATTTTATGGTTTTTTGGATGTTGCAAAATAGGAGATGGAACGTGAATTTTTATCTTTTTGAAAACGTTGTATTTAACAACCTACCCAAAAATAATAATATGTTCCCCCCAAACTTTCTGATGAAACTATTTTTATTCAATTTATAAAAAAAATATATGATCTTTATGTGGAAATATTTCGAGAAAAAGTGTACCAAAGATAACTCTATTGCTAGAAAGATTAAATAGGGCTTCGGGATAATATAGTATTTATGATAATAACAAAGTATTTTGTTGAATTTTCTTAAATAAATGCTTTAAGAATGAATGGATCTTTCATTATCAAATTAATTTAATGCACGTTTAGCTGTAATTTTGGCAACAAGATTCGAAAACTTTACACTAATTTGAGTTTTTACACTGCAAAAACGTGAATCATGTACTATGGCGCCTTAAACACATATCCATTTGTCGTTTCTCTCTCATTTTTGTAATTTGAATACTTGCATTGTTTTATGCCATGGGTTTAATTATTTTATTTGATTATTTTTTATGCGCCGTTATCATGAATATATATGAATAATAGATAGAGAAAATTATAAATAATAAAAAAATTAAACAAAAAAGGGATCAAGGCAAAAAGAGGGAACAAGGCAAAAAAAGGGAACAAAGCAAGCAAATGTTTTAAGAGAATCGTACTGTGGAAAACCACTTGCTCTTCGAAGTACGGCGTCACTTTTATAGATGTCAGTAGTATGAAGCTTTGATAATACGGTGAGAAAGTTTAATTCTTACTTTAAAAATATTGATTGTATTATTTGTATGTATCTAGTATCTACTTATATTATTTGATTAATTACACCTATATGTTTCGGAAAAATCTTTCCATCGTCAGGGTCAGGGTGTTAAATATATGTCAAAATATCAAAATGAATAATGTATTTTGTTTTTCTAAATTATTTTTAAATACCTATTATTGCTGAAGATCTTGATTACCTACTCGCAATTATCCTAAATCCTATCCTAATCCTAAATTTTTGTCAAAATCGTGATCATTTTCTAATAAATGATTTATTAGAAAATGATCACGATTTTGACAAAAATTTCGAACTTTCTATTTTACACAAAAAAAAATTAGGACATTCTATTTTACACACAGTTTTACAGAAAGGTTTTTCCGAAACATGTAGGTGTAATTAATCAAATAATATAAGTAGATACATACAAATAATACTATAAATATTTTTTTTAATGTCAATCTACAATGTTGCTGAATCAATTGAAAAAAAAACTTCTTACTTTATCAAATGCATACAAAAAATAAAATATGTGCCCATAAGCTCGGCGACACTAGAGAAACAGCATTTCTTACCTTATAGTATCAATGGATTTGGCTTTACCTTTTAGATTATATTACTTTGATCAACTCTTCTCCTCTCCTCTCAAAATTCCCGTTACAACCACCCTTACACCAGTAACTTTGGCTCATATTGTCAGTACCTAACCAATTAATTAATTAATTAATTATATTTGAACGGAATTAATGTAAAAATTGTATATTTAAAAGAAGTCAGTTTGACACTTCACCCGTCGCGTGGATGAGAGATTCTCTAAAATTTAAGTGGTGAAAAATATAAAAATATTATCAAACTCACAAGTTTAATGTTTTTCTTAATTCTATGATCATTCCTTAACTTTTAAATACTTTAAAGGTTTACACCACCTTGAGGCATCGAGAAATACATTAAAATTAATTTTTTTTTCAGACGTAACTATTGCACATATTAAATTCATTTTATTATCATTTTTTACGGCATACATTGGTTAATATATTTTTTTAAATTCAACAAATATGTGGTGTTAAAAATCATTCGATACACCACTAACATCAATGTGACAGAGATGCTGGGAGATGGATTTATCCTGTAACATTAATTGCACGAAACATTTCTTTTTCATTTTTAATATTTATTTATTTCTTAATCACATATGGTATACAATTTAGGTTGTTTCACTAGAAGAATCTGTGTTGAGACAGGCATAGTTCACAAAATAGTTGTACAATTAGATATTAATTCATATGTGTCTGGTTACAAGTTATTTCTTTTTAGTGTTGTTGGTTCTACATACAAAATAAAAATATAATAATTAAATACAGTATTTAAATTAGTAAATTAAAAGCATTTATATGTTTTGACAAAAAAGAGAAAAAAGAAAAAAGGATAGAAAAGAAGAGGTACACAAATCAGTAATGTTATTAATTTGTTTAAGTGAGAGCATCAATTTTGTGTCTTCCCATATTTTGAATCCAATTTATAAATAGGCAAGGTCCATCGCGGATGTCCTCTACTTTTATTTATACATATATAATTACATATATAATTACATATATAATCATAAAATAATATAATACATATTTATATATACATATCGGAAACAAACAAATGAGTAGCTTGTTGGTTTAGTGGTTACGACACTCACCTAGTGATCCCAGTGTGGTTTTTCCCTCGGTCCAGGAGACCACGAAATTAGTTATATTTTCATTGTATAAGCGTACAGCTGAGTTTGTAGAAAGAAAGAGTAATGACTAAAGACACGCCTTTAAAAAAAGTACTACGACACGTGCATTATATTAATGTTTTCAACAATTCAACAGTAATCCGCATTTAAAAAAAATGGACGCCGGGTGAGACCAATACACAAATAAAGAACTAATTAACCCTTAACCACCTACCATACGTCAAACATATCCCGTCGAATTTAATCGTGAATATTTTTGCGCCCAAGGTTCGTATTAATTTGTTTGTTCCTGTACCTTTTCCCCGCGCCCCTAAGTGTCACGCAAGCTCTCGTCGAGGTTGTACGTGCGTGCGTTTGTCTCAGATGAGTAAAAAAACTATCGCAGCGAGTCCGAGAGACCTATGGTAGGTGGTTACGTAATTTTGTTTTAATTGTTTTTTTATGGCGTTAGTTTAAAATGGCTCTTAAAGACACTAATATCGAGCGGTGGTTGGAACAAGATCTGTCAAGATCATGTCGGGCTGATCATGTATTGGAAGAAAGTTGTGTGTCTAATTCCGAATACGAAGAGCCAACCGTACTGAGCAATAAAGAAAATTCTCCATTCCAACATCATTTGTCTTCAATTTTACGTGGAAACGAAGTTTTCCTCTGAAGACGATGAGCCTTTATCTAAAATTTCATCGAGCCCGTGGAAAAAGAATTATTTTGGAAAGAATCATTTTCGTTGGTCATTTGCCCCACAGTTTTTACGATCGAGGACTTTGCAGCATAATATAGTGCAGGAAAGAGAAGAAACAAAACCAACATATCGGAGTGAGCTAAATTCTTCGTCCACTGGATATTTGGTAGCATTTATTTAATGACGAATGCAATGTGAAATTCAACGTATCCTCCGCAGAAACGTGACCACTCCATCAGCAGTTCCATGTAGAAGCAGTGCTGAAGAAAGGGTGCCGGTTCGCAAAAACTGTTCAACTTGCAAATATACAAAGAAACTCAATGTGTTTCGAATGTAAAGCACCAATTTGCTTTGAATGCTCAAACAAGCTGTGTTTTCAATGACGTGAAAAACTATGAATTTAGAGCTTACATTTTTATTGAGTTTGTGATTTTATGGAGAATTTTTATTTTTTTGTACGTTTATTAATTATTCAACATTTCAAAAAGTACCTAGTAAGAAGTTCCTATTCCATATGATAATTTTTGTGGATCTCACTTTCCAAATACATACATTAGTTTGTAAGCCTGAAATAAGAGATATTGACAATTAATTACAAGATTAAAAGAAAAAAATGATGATTTTCATGTCCCTTTTTTTCTAATAAAGAGTTTAATACGTTTAATTTTAATTAAAAACAAAACCTTTCTTTACTCAATTTTACCATCGTGAATTACTTTTTTCGGGAGTCCCACAGACGTGTGAAAGGTGGTTGTGTAACAACAATATGTGGTAGGTAGTTAAGGGTTAATAATTTACGGTAAATCAAATAATGTAGTGTAACAAACATGTAGTGTAACAATTCTCATATATAAAATAGTGGTAAAAAAACAAAGTTCAGTGTTTTATTTCATAATTTTTAATCAAATAATTTTGATTAGTATACAGAATTAGTATTATCTCTGGCCCGCACATAAATACGTTCCACCCCTCGCTCGGCAGCGGGGCCCCTTTACACCGGTGGCGGTGTCTTATTCCTCCCTCGCCCACGACTTGATAATAAAACGGCGACAAGTGCAAGCGGCGCGTGCTGTGCACGTCGTGTGGAGATAGCTATAATACTACTATTCCAAAGCAGGGTGTTTAATACAAAAATATTTAATACGTTAATAAAATGTTTGCACAGAGTTATATTAAACTCTAACTTTTACCTCAAGGGTAGACGTGGACGACCTCCACGCCATACCTTAAATTTGCTCCACACTTTAATGCCGAGAAATTTTCATTTATTAAGTAACCTAAATTATGTTTTTGTGTCGTATCAATTTACCGTTATTTTATTTATTTATTTAAGGAATTTCAACAGTATAATTACTTAAAATTACACAATGTAATGAACAGTGGTAGATTGATAATAGAGATCCACGACATAGAAAATGAAATAGTTAATTTAAAATAAAACAGAAAAGACAACATGAACCAAATAAAGAAAGTACGAGTACTAAATAAAACATAGTAATCAAAATTACTTACTGTATGTATAATATACACAAATTTAATGTATGAAATTTCCTGGCAGCGAACAAATTACAAATTAAAATGGTATACTCATCAATCTCATTGGACAACGTTGTTCAAGTAGTTGATCGTCGTAATCAAAACCGTCTGGACGCTTAGAAGTAAAAAAATGACGTAAATTCTCCTTTGGTATCTGTAAATTTAATATCACGACTTTACTACAAGTTTTTATTTTGTTAAATTGTGTATACGTTTTTGGGCCACCACTGTATTACCTGACTCTCATATTGCATAATTTTGAATATAATTTCTAATACCATCTTGGCTTCTGTTTGAAAGGGCCCTCGGAGGTACAAAACCCAGTAATTAAATGAGTGCTTTATACAGACTACCGTGTGTGCGAGTTCCGCATTTAAAATACCTTTCCAGTACAGGCCCCACGAGAACCCCTGATTAGAAATGCGGCACACGCCGTGCGCGTTCCACGTAATTATCATACGATTATTATTATTTGTAGGTACATTTGCTTCCCCTTGGCAGGGAAATCTGTAGGGTGAACTGTAAAATGCTACAGCTTATTTGGAAAGATCGATGGGTTCAAAAAATACGTGGCCAAAAAAATATTTACTATAGACTGGGATAATTGGCATTTGAGTGAATGCAAAAAAAAACGAAATTATTGATTGATATGGCGATTTCTTTCATATACACAAAATTAAACTTTGTAATACACATACGTTGAGTTATTCAGTCATTTTTATCTTAGGTTGATGCAATTTTTTTAATGACTTAGTAAAACCATTGTATCATGAAAAAACGCACGAAAATATTTACAGATGTGAAAAATTGTACAAAACATAAATATATAAAAAAATATTTCATTTTGTAGGAATACAATTAAATCAGTTACAAGAATTGGCCTGGCTACTGGAAGATGATCCTCTTGGAAGCTTAGAAATAATCGACGATATGACTCGAGGAGATATAAGAGTGTGAATGGGTCGAGAGTTGTGTTTCAGAACAGTGTCGCTCTACGTGATGGTATGTTAGTTAAAATTTTCCACAAAGTCTATGAAATATCACGATGTAGGTGTATGTACACAAGTCAAGAAAAAGAAAATGCTTTCTGATAAAAAATATTTTTTAAATACATAAATTCTAAATTTTGAATTTGTTATGTATCTAAATATAATAATTTCGTTATATGTCTGTCTGTCGGCCCGTTAATTTGTAAAATATTCGTAAAACTTGCTGGAATTAAAACTTTAAATAATTAATAAGTGTGTGACAGCCAATCAGGTGCGGTCGTGCAAAGAGTTATTAATTATTATATTATTTCCCCGTGATTTTTGATGGGTGTACGGCTAGTGCGTTTACTAAATAGTGAAATTTCCAGACCAACGATTCGAAAGAGGAAATTATCGGGGCAGCTAGAGTGATACGGCGAAGAGCGGCAGTGGAACGCCTGTCCAGCAATGGGCTGACAATGGATGTTGATGAGATCGGTGGTGAAGGCTCGTTAGGACGGACCAAGCTCCCATTAGACGTACGAGCGCGAAATGTTGGAAATTTAAAGAGTTATTATTTAAATCGTGTCCACGAGGTGATAACTTTCACAAGACGATTATTTTTAAAATGGCAAAAGTAATATACGGTAATGTAAAGTTTCACACTTTACTCGAGTGTTATAATTTCGTGACTTGTACTCGGTCACGTTCCGCTGATATGACGGTGACGGCCGCTGAACTATTTTCAAGTTGAAGTTTTCTTGGCACACGCGAGAAATACCTGCGCATATTCAGTTTGAAAATGTGACATTCGAGCCAGATAAGTAGGCAGATATTTTCTGCAGTTCACGTATCGCTGTCAACAATAATGCGCGCCAAGTTATCAAGGTGTAATCATTTTTCCATCACACTGATACTTAAAGAGTAAAATGGAGGCCTAAATATAAAACAAAACTTTAAATCATAATCAGTGATCGGTTTCAAAGACGACACATGTTAAGTATAGGAGAAAAATAGTGAAATGGTCATAAAAGTATATGCACTAAAAATACAAGTATATAGAATGTCACATTTATATCGGTGTTATGCCTAGAAAAGCAAAGAAAATCTATGGAACATGTTTTCTATTGATCCAATTGCGCCATAGAATATACGTATATTTTTTAATATCTCTTTTTGAGGTGCATAAGAAACAGCTTTATCATTACGGCAGAATATTATTTTGCAGCGGCGTGCAACCAGTACTTTAAAATAAGCTTTACTTAACTAGAATTTTTATGAAATAAATATCTCGTTATATAAATAAATAAATAAATATTCTTATTCCACAATTATGCATTATCATATTATTAATATATAAACCGTAGTAATATCCTGTCGGATAAATTTTTCGCTTTTTACCAAAATATAACTCATATTGAAGCATGAGTTGTACTGGACTACACACGTCCGCTATTTCGCCATTTTGTTTAAAAAAAAAAAAGATTTTTTCCTAAGGGTCCCATTGCCATACCTACCACCGATATTCTTACTATTCAGTCAATTATTAGAATATTTTTATCGTTCGCTTCGTACTTCGTTTGTACGTTTATAATAACCATGTTTTGAAAAAACAGATGTACTTCTATATAATTTTATGATGATGATTATATGATTTTATTCTATGATGATGAGAATACTAACAGTCATAGACAATTAAATATTGATACAAAATTTAATAAAAACAAGGCCCATTGAAACAGAGCCAGGAAAGAAACGAGTGGATTCTGTATACCATCACACTCTGGTCCATCACAGATCACTGTAATGGTATTTATTACCTTCGATAGTTAAGTAAAAGAGGATGTAAACTGCAAAAATGTTTGTGAACATAAATTAAAAATAACAATTACAAAAACAGTAAGCTTTGCGTAGTATCCGTAAAATGAATGTCATTATAATGCACAGTAAAAGTCAGTCGCATCTCAAGTTATTACAGACCAGGTGTGCACCCAAATCTGAAGGTCGCTCCATGCCATTAATAAAGGGAAGGGTAACATTTTGTCATTGACGGGAGTTGTACTCAGAATAATCGGATGATAGTCGATTATGGCTAAAGTAAGTTTATTATGTTTCTCTTCAATTAATGTAGCGATCGTCATAAAAGAAACACAAAAAAGAAAAAGGATTAAAAAAATTAGAATACATATGGTGTTGCTCGAATTCACCGAGCTACATATGTGTGTTCACGGTCATAGTGAGACTAGATGGATAGGAAGACTCAAGTTTGATGGGATTAGGGATTATGATCCCGGGATCCCGAACGTTTTTCTAGTCCCGCAATCCCGGGATTGAAAAACCTTAATCCTGGATTTTCGGGAACCATACAAAAGATAATTTTAAAAGAGAATAGCCAGTTTGTGCGTCCCAGAATTATCTAATCTAATTTGGTACAGGGCAGCGCGCTCCCGACGGACAGAAAGGACTGATTGACTTTGAACCAATGTTCCGTAAAATAAGTAACTTCCCCCGTCACGTGTGCCGGTCTGGCCGCACTCTGTTTCACTCGTATACGTCGAGACGTCATTGGTCTGTCGATTCATTAGTTATGCCCGCATATAACCAATCCTTACACAAGCTTTTAACCCAAAAGAGCATTTTCTGATGCACCATATTGGTCATAAACTGAGAAACCGTCTCAGTGATTCGAGTATCAACCATCTCAGACTGAGAACATATTTCCGAAATTCAAAAAAATAAGACATTCAATATTATTCATTTTCTGTTGGTTATTTTTAATGCTAAATGTGGCGTATCGACGGGTCCTACGTAAACTGTCGAATTTGCAAAAGAATTATTTTCGTTTTACTACCATAAACCGTCCAATTTATTGTATATTTTCTGACAGTTAAAAAAGTTTAATTTTCCATTATATTTGCTTTTTTTTAATATTTGCACCACAAGGTGCCTTATTATAATATAACATAAAAATCTGACTGATAAAAAGTACTGCACGAATAATAATACTACTACAACAATATATCTATTTTAATAAGTACCAAAATTTTAATAAATAACTTGTATTATACTTTGAACTGCATATTTTATTTATATTCTTATTTCCTAGATACCTATTACAGTGCTCAGGCAATCCCGGAACTGGTTCCGGGATTGTTCTTCGCTAATCCCACAATCCCGGGGTTGGAAAAATGCTCCCAGATTATAATCCCTAGATGAGATATGATTGGCGGCAGAGTTTTAGGGAGTGCGCTAGAGTATTCGAGACTTGGGGGAATGGTTCTTCGATCAACAAAACTAAAAAAAGTTTACATTAATGTTGAATAAAACAAATAAATATCAAGATATTCTAATCTGCAGTGGTCGTGGTCTCGATCTCTCATTCGAGGAGACCAGCAAGTCCTATTTTCATAGCAAAGGCATTCAGCTTAATTTGAAAATAATAAGAAGTTGATGCGACACGCACCTCGTTAATTTTATTTATTTAAATTAGATGTAACAAAACTACAATATAGGCGTGCACATCCGAATCATATGATATCCAATTAATATTTTTCTCGGCGTCTCTTGTCTTGTCTTTCTTTGATAATTATATCTTAAAAACCGTGAGAGACGAGTTTTACAATCATTGTGCTCAATTAAGATCATAAATACAACGATAAAAACTTGAATAAAATCCCGAGATAGAAAGAAAGTGAAAATAACATCGACGACGAAGATGTCAGCATAATACACGGCAGCAATCTAACAGTTGTGATTGATGTGGAGATTCGGAAAACCCTTCAATAAATTAAATATTCCAGAAAAAAGAACGGGTCTTCCATGCAAATGACATTAGATTCGAGTTTGACGTTCGTCACTCTACAAGAACGACCCGTTTGAAATTTGGCTACACCCTCGCGAGAAGAAAATAAAAACGTATTGATTGAAACGTCTGTGTGGGTCGAATCCAATATGCTGGTGGCGGACTGGCGAATCAATCTCAATCACTAGTGACCCGGCCTTTAGAGGGGCACCATACAAATGTTAAATTAAATTAAAAACGCTACATATATCAAATACACGTCAGTTTTTATCAAAAACAAAATACCTACGAAATGGTCAAGCATTGATTGAGACCTAGAGCTGTAATGAAAGATGTTATATAATTTCCCTACTTATCCAATATACTTATCGATATCCGGAAAATACTCAATTTTGTGGAATCACTTTATACAATGCGGCTCCCAGTTAGTTAAAATAATATGTCACCTTATACTTCACACGTTAATTCTATAAAACATTTCATCACCCTTTCACATTTAAAGATATATCCAAAATTGTATTACCACACAGGTGTATTTCAATCGAGGGAAAATTACAATTTGTTTTTATCTTTTTTGTATAACCTTTAAATTTATACAAAGAAACATCGCAAACAGTAGTGGACTTTGGAAACTTTGGACACAAAGTATTAGTATTTTTATTCATTGCATAACATATTTATTAATAGAACTAGCCCACCTGTGAAAAATTACGAAACATGAAATTGGTTCTTTGCTAAACCCTAAAAGTATATATATATATATATATATATATATATATATATCTATATATATAGTATATTTTTAGGGTACACGGAAAGGCGGTGGTAGCAATGTCGCTAGGATGCCGCGGTGGCATATGTGCATCCGAGTTTCGCGCCCTACTTCCAGCCGTATAATTTCGCTTTTTTAGACGTGAATTTGAACGAAATTGCGAACGTTACAAGAAATTACGGACAGATAGATAGACAACGAAATTATTATGTTTGATATAGCATAAGGAACATGAAAAAAATCTTTGAAGGGTTGTACAACAAAAATATTGTTTTCTTTTATAAGTCAAACGACAAGTTATAAGAAAATTCATTCCATTTCTAGCATCGCATCAAAATTCCTTCATCGCATTAAAATTCAATTCCACACTGTCCACTACGCCGTATACTTTTATTAGACAAATGTAAATTAATTTTTGTATGATATGTATGTATTTTTTACTTCTTCTTAAGTGTACAAACTGTATACCTACACTTTCGGTGTCAATGAATATGTAAGAAAATAAAATAATTTGGAATATAATTAAACTAGTTAACTTAGTTTACACCACTAAAATTTATTTGGTAAAACCAACCGGTTTCGGAAACGACGTTCCTTCATCAGGGTATACCCAATACTAATTGATACTTGATTGATACTAATTGATGATTAATATACCCTGATGAAGGAACGTCGTTTCCGAAACCGGTTGGTTTTACCAAATAAATTTTAGTGGTGTAAACTAAGTTAACTAGTTTAATTATATTCATAATGAATAACCACAAAGTAATAGCAAAATACAACAGTATAAAATAATTTGGTTTATATCTATAAAATGTTAATATTTGTACTGTACGGTGTCTGTCTTCTAACTAGCTAACTAACCAACCTAACCACAACCTAACCACATATTTTTTAAATTTTCGTTTCAACAGGCCAAGAGGCCCAATTACAGAAGCGAAACACATCACAAAACACTCAGGCTTGAGGAAATCACATGGATTAATTGTGACCTCACCGGGAATCCAACCCGGAACCCTCGGTGTGAGAAGCCAGAGCCATGCCCACTGGTCTACGAGGTCTTGTTAGAATACTACATGGACGGGAAAAGTTTACAACCAGTTGTCAATATTTATTTAATCCACATAAGAGTTTCTTACCTACCGTGATTCATAAAAAATAAAATGAAGAATATAACTCAAATAATATATACTTCAACGATAAAAATATGTGCCATATAAAAAAATATATATGAAGAGCATAGTATAAGCTTTAGAAGTATTAATAAAAGTTTTCTTGTCATGATGGGCTTTGTAATTAAGTGAACATTGATCCACTGGAATGAATTACCTAGCTTGAAGTTCGGTGCCCAATCCGTCACTGTTTTTGATTCACCGGTTAAGGTCAGAGGTCGGACCGAATTGATTTTCTTCTTAAGTCAATTAATATAATGCTCACGCCGTCCGTCTCGCAAAAACAACGGACAAAGAAATCAATACAGTAGTATATACCGTTAGAAAGAAAAATTTGAAAGATAATACTTATTTTTAAACATAATCGATCTACTGGTGTGTGATACCATTTTAATATTTTTATTGCCCTACGATAACATCATACGAAGGCATCGAATAGTATTACTAAGTGTGCGTTATCACATCACGTTATTGACAATTATTGACTTAATAAGTATCGTTGATAAGATTAGAAAATTATTAAAAGTTTAATATCAGTTAATTGTTGATACAATAGAAATACAATTCTTAAATAGGAAACGATGATAGGTTTTATTTAATACATATGTATCAAAATATGTAAATATTTGTGCATGAAAATATTGCCGATTCTGTAGATGTAGGGCACAGACTCCGTTTGCTAACTGACAAAAGTTAAATGGTCTTCATGTCATTTTAACGGTTATTTGAACTATATTTGAAAGTAAAACATTTAACGCTAAGGTAGCTGGTACTCCGACACAGATAGAATTGGGTCAGCCATTATTAAATTTTCGTGACCTAAATGTACGGATATAAAAGATTTTCTTTATCCGTGCCCAATTTTTACGGAGTTGTAATCAATTAAGGCGTGAATTAAGAGACTGGTGAATGGGATACATTATCTTTTGGGAGTGTTTTGATAAAAGTTTTAGAAAGATTTGGTCAAAAAAAAATAAATGCAGAACCATTATCCATAGAATTCAATTTTTACATTATATTTTAAGGTTGGACATTCAATGCAAATGCATATTTCAGTTTTTTTTTTCGAAAATGTGGGTTTTTATTATTTATTTATATCAGAAAGTATTATATATGCTACACTACACTTTTTAGGACGATAACTTAAAAAGGACATTTGTTCTTATACAAAAGTAATAAACTGAACATTAAAAATATAAGCCGATAGGCCACTGACTGCCAATAAATAATTCATTTTCAGTGACTTGTGTCAGTGAAATCACTCTAAGTTACGGAATTTTTTTATGTACCCAGAATAAGTTTTGTTATGAGTATAAAGCTAGCATTATGATGACAAACTGTACTAAAATAATAAAGAAATGTTCAATATTAATAAAGGTACAAAATTTAAATTTGCAAGAAATTTTTCCGATTTTTGATGACTCTAAAACGCTTTTTATTCATATAAAGAGATAATTTTACACAAAAAAAAATACATTTTAATTTTTTAAATTAAAAACACGTTAATTACTATTAAAAATAAAAATTCCAAAGTATGAAAAAAGTCGACAAAAGACGCAGTTTTAAAATATTATTTCAACGTTCTATCTAAGTTATCGATCTAAAAAATTGTAGTCTAGCATATGCATTCTGATTTTCGAAAAAAGTTCGAAATATGCATTTGCAGTGAATATGCAGCTTTAGTGAATTTGTTTATGTAATTATAGAATGATTCAAAATGTGTTTCGTTTTGAAAAACATGTAAAAATACACCAACGCATGATTGTCAACGGCCCTCGTAGCCCAGTGGGCATAACGCTGGCTTTTCTGACCGAGGGTTCCGCGTTCAATTCCCGGTGAGGTCACAATAATTCTATGTGATTTAGTCAAACTTGGATGTTTTTGTGATGTAACGACTTGATTCGAGCCTTTTGACCTATTGAAATGTTTAAAAAGTAAAATAATAACAATAAAAATTATTTTGTAAAAAGCTGCGAGTCGAGAGTGGAAATATACGACCTAGAGACCTAGACAAACCCACAGCCGATCGTGCTGGTACAAGTGGGTATAGGTGAGGCGAGGTAAGTAAGAAGGTAATTGAGGAGGGTTAAAGATCTACAACGTGTTGAAGGCGGCAGAAATATGGGGAAGGCGTAGAGCTGTATGGACCGGAGGGGCATTTTATCTTTGCATATTCCTTGTGGACTGACTTGTAAGTGATTATTTTAAAGACAATATAAACTCAATACGATATAACATTAAGCTAGGAGAAAACAAATATTTCTCGCAATAGCTCGCGGCACTAACGCTCCGAAAGGATTGATATTCCGCAGGTATCTAAGTCGGCGTGTACAGAAACACATTCGAGAAACATAGAAACCCAATCTAATGGCAAAAATTGCACGAATCGCATTCAATTGCCGCGATAAGCGCGGCCAACGCGGAAATGGACACGAGAAAACGCACAAGAGCCGGACAGGCGAGCCCAGCGGGGAAGCAATGCATCCAGCGCCGGGGCCGACCGGCTGCGGCTGCTTAACTTTCTTTCTGCCACTCGGCCGAAAGTGAAAGGGACCGTCGCAATGCGATGATAGATACCTCGGCAGGACCAGCCAAGGATGCAATGGGAACACCTTGAAGGTAGTCCTTTTTGCACTCGCAACTTAATGACACGTCAGCCCCGATGATGGACCCTGCAATGGGATCCGAAACGTCGGCCAGAGAGGTCGTAAAAACAAGGCACAATACCACAGAAAACTCAAACCAGATTACAATATAATTGTAATGCCGAGGACCTTGTACACTTGACATAAAACACACACTCTACATGTGAAATTTTATGCTATATAATTTTTAAGAATGTTCTTAGGTTTTCACGGCCACTCAATCTTCTGGTTTGTGTCTTCTGGGGTATTATGCTGTGTTTTTACAACATTTCTGGCCGACGTTTCAGATCCCATTGCAGGGTCCATCATCAGGGTTGATGTGTTGCTATGGGTGTTGGTGTTGGGGTTTTAAGTATTGGCTTGCAATACCGTGTTGAAAGCAGGGTGAGAGCATTGTCAGTGTTATGTTAAGTATTGGCTAACAATACCGTGTCGAAAGCTTGGTGTTTCTGTGTTTATGTGTTACGTGGCAATACCGTGTCGGAGTCATGTGTTGTGTGTATCTGTTGACTGATTACTATCTCAAGCTCAAGCTGCAAGCCGACTTTTACGTGTACAGTACTGCAGTTGGAAACTAATTAACTCTGATTAATTGTCTAAGTATATATTATATTGCGACACGCTGACTTTAATCAATGTCTGACTAAGCTACTGTATAAATAATACGAAACGAAAACCGACTACATATCACTAATCTTGCCTATGCAAATAATACACTTATATTATGTATGGAATGATATCTAATATCAACAATGATTAGAATCATGAGTAATGTGTACATTTTACAAAAATCAAAAAGATTACGAACCGACCTGATAATCCACTTTTTTCGCTAAAAAATGTAAAAAAAAAAAATCATACGAAGCAAACACATTGTGGTGATATTAATATCTTTAAATGTATTATCAAATAAAGTGATATTTTATTTAAAGATTCTGCAGCTAATTTTATTGACAAAGATAATTTCAAAATATCTATGATGATGAAATCTTTCTAAAACTCGTAGAACTTTTTATACTTAGCGTAATAGATCAAAATGCCAGAAGTGAAAAATAAGTAAGGATAATAGCCATAGCAAGATAAGAATTCACAAAGCTGTGTGGTAGTAAAATGTACATAAATATTGAGAAAAATCTTATAAAGATAAGTAATTTTTTATATTGTACTTGGAGCACAGCACTGTATGGATGAAAAAAGTGGAATCTAACCAAGTTAAAAAGAGAGAAAAAGAGTCTGTAAGCCTGAGTGTGGTGATGGAACGGGAACGAAACGAAACCACCATATTTCGGAAGAAATAGAGGAAAGTAGATAGATGTCTCGTAACGTTTGCGAACAGGCGCGGTAAACGTTTGTAATATGAACATTCGCGGTAAAGATTAAAAAAGAAATATTTAGAAAATAATAAAATATATCCATTCATTCCTAACCACAAAGATAGAAGGGAGAAGAAGAGAAATACATTCACCGGCCACTTTTGCTAGATTGGAATATACGCAAAAGCTAGCGATAAGTAAAAAGCCTGACAGAGAACAGGAGACGGAGAGAGCTGCAATTAAGTATTGTGAGGAAAGAGAAAAATGAACACGATCGGTAAACGACTTTTAAAATTTTCATTGTTAAAATTTTTACAGTATTTAATTTTTATATAATATAATTATACTGGTAAAAAATACGGGAAAAAACATAAATTACTTAAGATTAAAAAATTGTTAATTTTGCATTGTGTAATTTTTTTTTGCGCGTAATTTTATCATATGCAATTTCTTCCTGCGTAATTTATTTAATCATGTAACCGATCAATACGAACATGCAATTACGAAAATTACGAGAAATATTTAATATAATAAATACATGATAGTGATAACTGATTACTCATAAGTCGTTACTCACTGAGTGATTAGAAAGGTAGAAGACTAGAAACGTTGTAATTTCGTGCGAACTAATGTCGCGGCGCAAGAATAATTGAATCCAGACCCAAGTAACAAAGGGAACTTCAAATAATGACAATCGGTAACTTTGTGCTGGTGGTAAATCCACCGTGTTTATTTTTGCGTCACAGAACAGGTGTCTTGATTTTCATTGCCGCACAAGAACAGCAAGGTTCTACCAGCGCGTGGTCAATAAAGACGGATTTAAATTTTTCATGCACCGTTTCTATCCAAGCTTGGCATTATGCTACGCAAAATGTTATAAAACCCCCGGTATTTTCTGAGGCTACGTACGCAGCCACGATAGCTTATTTCTATCTGGTGGACCACTGTACATTAGTTTCGACATGATTTGGTCATTATTTCGATTAAAATGAATAATCGTGTCGCTCACAAGCAAGAGCCGCAGAAACAGCTGAAGAACGTGCCATTCGTAAATTTATTTTAATCTTTAAAACAATGATAAGTGAAGATGACAAGTACTTGGATACTGCACGGGTGATGTTCAAAAATCAATTACGAATGTACGCATTTTTTTTTTGATTTATTTTATTTTTATTTATTCCTGACTTATTCACGCGTCTGAGTAGCTCCTCATTAATAATGTTGTCAGCCCCGGAGATCTTTAGCGATACAGCCACATCTTCTGATGCCTCCTGCCCTTTAACGTACAGACCTCCACTCCATAGAGCAGCACGGGTAAAGCGTAGCATTTTATTGAAGTTTCAAATGTAAGTATGTCGCGAATGCAGGAGGGATTTTTCATTTTCACGAAAGTGTTTCTTGCCATCTTCTCAGTTCTTATATTGATTTTAATGTCTGGGTCCCAGTTTTCCT
Organism: Agrypnia vestita; assembly: GCA_016648135.1. Classification (NCBI taxonomy): domain Eukaryota; kingdom Metazoa; phylum Arthropoda; class Insecta; order Trichoptera; family Phryganeidae; genus Agrypnia; species Agrypnia vestita. The sequence goes on along the minus strand of JADDOH010010865.1, from coordinate 69,313 downwards.
ATAGTCAGCAGTCAAAGTACTTAATACACATATATAAAGGATATTGCCTTAAAAAAATTCCAATCAAAAATAGATATCTCAGTTATTAGTGACACCTGGGGTTAATTAATGGGAATGAAAAAGTTTTGTATGCCGGTCGCGCTAATGATTATTACAACATACATATGAAGCGGGATGTAAAATTTAAATATATACAACATACAAAAATTTGATAGACGTGGTATTCTATCATGGGTAAAGTTGATATACATTGTATAAAGTGATCACTTAAACCAGCGGTACGATAGGTCGTAAGCCCTATGAACACCCAAAGACTTCCATACCTACTTTCCCATAAAAAAATATAATTTCGTCTCTATTAGACATTTATAGGCCGTTTGCTGCCTAGATTAGTGAGAGAGTCCATTGAAATATACAAACATTCTAATTTCAACACAGACAACAATTACAAACTATCATGTATTTGGCGCCCTATTCTTACGACATTGATTCCACCTTTAAGAGACGTCGCAGAAAAGCCCGAAGATGTAATTAGTACATAATGTACACTGGCGACCTCTATAGTAGAAGAAGTGAACACTCCACAACAAAGTGCACATAATTTACGGCCTCGGAAGAAATAATCAGTTCGGCCTACATCTCCGCCGTGATAAGACGCTTTCCTGATGAAGCTAAATAAGACTTCAGCAAAACGTCGAGATTTGCTTCTCTGTAAAATATACGGTTCGTATAAAATATCCGTTTTATTGAACACTTAAAAAAAACTGAATGTTTTAGAATAAATTTTTGATACAACAGAAAATTTACAAATTATAAATTAATGTATTCCGCTTAGATGATTTGGTCATGTGGAGGGAATGAATGAGAAGATGGTATGAATGACACACGATATAATACCAGTATCGATGACACCAGAAACACAGGATGTCCGCGGAAGACTTGGCGCGGCCAGGTAAACAAGATACTGGAAGACGGTGTTGTTAGAAAGAGACGACGAGCATGCGTGAGGATGAAGATGTGTGTGAGATATACGGATGATGTGTGACAGGGTAGAAGAGTAATTATTTTCGATAGTAAAAATGTATATAATTCATTCTCCTATATTTAATGCTAAGCGATGACTAAGCAACGTGTCGACTTTTCGGCAAAATTGCCGTGAGTGGACGTAATAAGCTAATGAGGTTTAAAACAGGCGCATTTGCACTTATATTAATAATTGTAATATTCTTGTGAATTGTTCACAACGTTGGTGTCCATTAAGATCTGATTCTTAATGCTAAATCAACCCCAAAGCGAGTAAATAAAAAATACGCGACGTTTTCGCACGTAGAACCCTGTGATTATCAGGCCGCCATATCGCGCCGAGATCTAACAAACGTTACAAGCAATTATCTTCGTGTACGCCACAAACATGTGTGCATTTTGCACCGCGAATGGTGAGCAGTTCGCATTACTATTTTTGGTCATTGGCGTGTGTTTCAGGCGGTCCAGAGTCTATTGGGCTGTAGAACTGAGAGATCCTACAAATGAGAGTCGATGACTCACGCGACAATTCGGCTGTCCCGCACGTTCCTAGCGCGCAACCAGCGGTAATGTTGACAGCCGATGTAAATACATGTCATTCAGTTCAATAACACATTTATGGACGGCTATAATAACTTAACAGATGGCTGCGATCAATGGAGAGGCTGGTTTTTCTTTTATTTGACATATGGCTCATGTCATATCAGGCGTAAATAATCAACTGAAAACATATTAAGCTGTTTGATGAATTTCACTGTAGAGGCGGTGGAGCCAGACAAGTATTTTCTATTCAGAACCCTCTCATTCATTATTTGGGAGTGTACATTAAATAGATGCGCAAGGTTTTACGCTAGGCCGTCGGGTACGCATGCAGTATTTCTGTGAAATACAGATGTATGCTGCAAAGTGTTAAATTTCGATAATGTATGAGTTGACTATGAGTTAATGTGTACATTATCGAAAATCAATGTACCTACTAGAAAATGTACATTATACTAGTTAATGTACACATTATCAAAATTTACAGTTAATCTGTAAAAATACCGACCCCTCCTTCGCGAAGTATAGGTATATCTCATGCAGGCGCGTGCAATGAGAACATTAAAGCGCTTTTACATAAACATATATTTGGAAAAAAATATCGAAACTAATTTTTTTTCTGACAGAATATTATGAAATATTTAATATATCTTTTATTTTGATTTTTATCAAAATATATGCTTAGGTCCTCTAAGATATCCCCCCGATCTCATGTAACAGTAAATGTAGTCTTTACTTGGATGGATATCATCAACTATCCTAATTTAAAATGTCTGTCTGTCTAATAAAATAATAAACCGGAATTGCGACGACAACACTGATGATGACTAGCTGCCAGGCGCGTGCAGTGGGAACATTGGAGGATGACTTTTTGTAAACGTATATTTTGGAAAAAAAAATAGAAATCAAAAATGTTTGCTACATATTTTTATGATATATCAAAATATGAATGCTATGACAACAATTGTGATAGAGATATTACGAAATATATGATGTATTCCGATTTTTTTTCTTCAAATAATTGGTTACATAAAAGTCACGCTGCGATGTTCCCACTGCACGCCTCTGCTAGCCGCCAATGAGACCCGGGTGCCTGAGTGTGTTAATGAGAATTATTATTATTATGTCCCTTGATTTTTCATGAGTTTACGGCTAGCCAATTATTAATATTACTAAAAAAACTTTAATAAATTAGTAACACATTAAAGAAATAACTGGACTCAGATGTGAAATACTGCTCCATAAAATATTTAGAAAGGTGCGATAATTTTAAGGCATTTATAGAAAAGAAACAATATACATTTTCACGATTTTGTTCAGGGTAAAATATATAATATATTATTTTTTATTTGTCAAATGCAATTGACCATCATTTGTGTACCTAACAAATTGCATGTAAAAAGTAATCTGAAATAGGAAGTGATATATTATGAATACTGGAATCGTCCACCTCGAATAAAGCTGACGTTTTGTATTAAACTTTGCAGAGAGCTGAAAAATATTTGAATAATAAATAGCCCGCCAACTTTTGGTGCTGTAATCAGATGCAGTCTCTTCTATATAAGTAGTATATAAATATATTATAAAAAGGCACCATACTGCGATAGACTGTACGGTGACTTGTAACATTACACCATTTTGCTATGGAATAGAAACGAGCAATAATATTATATTATATAAACACTGCTTTCATTTTTTGTTTAGTTCCATACATATCAAGAAGACATGTTGTCTAACTTTTCACCAGGTAAGTCGGTGAGAATAAATCCCTGGACTGGTAAGAAAAATGAAATGATAAATGGGATACCCAGACAGATTTATGGTCTTCAGTCACTATTCGCTAGAAATTACCCGTTTATATAGAGTGCTATAAATATCGCGCTGCTATTTGATGGCTTAATATGGCACGGTGAAATCAAAATTATGAATAACTTTTGTAAATAATTGTATAAATTATATGTAAACATTTAGACACCATTAAAACGGATAGTATAAAAATATTAAATAAATATCTCCGTGCGTATATAGGCTGTTAGTATATACATATATTGCCATTAATTTTTTTTATGTTTAGTTTGTAGGAATCCATGTTTATTTTTAATGAAATTTAAAATAATATTATTAATTTTTAAAGCATTCATTTTGTGGTCAGATATTATAACAGAATGTTAGTTGTATTAGTATAAACCACTACTAGATTTTAGGTCGACCGGTTTCGAGACGTACCCGTCTCTTCGTCAGGACCGACACTACACTACATATTATATTGGAAGGAAATCTCGCAATTTCAATACAAGAATTAAAGAACATATGAGATGTCTTAACAACAACAATTTTTCTGAATTTTTGGTGGAAGTTTAACAATACTATTTGTGGTGTAAAGTGTTGTGAACGTAGTAGCGTAGTGTTGGTCCTGACGAAGAGACGGGTACGTCTCGGAACCAGTAGATCTAAAATCTGGTAGTGTTTTATATTTAAAATAAATTAATACATTAAAAATTAAAATAAATTAAAAAGAGCTTTGCATAGGGAAAAATAATCTTAATATAGAGCTTCACCGAAAACATCTAATTATCGATTATATTAGGGGAAGGGTAATTTATAAATAAGTTGAATATAGTGTTATATCCACTGTTTGATACAAGTCGCCTTACAAGTCGAAACAGCTGTCACATTTAAAATATACTTAACATGCAGAGCCATTAAAACATGTCAAGACCCCAGAGATGATAACCAATGAGGTGAGGAATAAGAAATTCCGAAAAAATAAATTATGTATACAATTAAAACACAGAAAATACATTAAAATGTGAGGCATCCACAGAATTTAAGAAAATAATTTTTGTGAACAGTAAAAAAAGAGCTTTACATAATCTTAGGTAAACAGAATAATTTTATTTAGAATTTATGGACGGTGTGCCTATATTTAATTCTTAACATAACGCCATATATATTTATGTGCATTAAAATTGAGTGGATGTTAACTTTTGGATCACCAAAATATTAGAACAAAATAAAAACTTCCGAGTCGTTCGATTAAAAAAATTATATATTTTAGGTTATCTATGTAGTAAAATCGGAGTTTCGGGTTCTATTTTCGTTGAGGTCCAAATCTATCTATTCGATTTTATCATACCTGGGTATTTTGGTGATGTGTTCCGCACAGTAATTGGACTTGCCCCGTTAAAATTAAAATAAAGTTATATAAAGCCGATAAAGTTAAAAAATACAATATAGTAAAAATCTATAATGTCACATACCAATGATAACCTTAATTCTGAATCTGCCTGGTTCACAGATAAAATCAAGCCATTATTAAAATGTATAAACCTTTTACCAAATTTGCATTGCAAGTTAATATATAATCAAACATAATAATTTCGTTGTCAGTCCGTCCGTCTGTCTGTCTGTCCCCGTAACTTCGTGTAACGTCCGTAATTTCGTTCGAATTCACGGCTAAAAAAACGGCCGATTAACGCATGTGGCTACGGCCGCCTCTCCTTAGACCGCCAAAAAGATGCTATAAATATATACTAGAGCTTAGCAAAGACGCGAGCTAAAGTTCCGTTATTTCTGACGGGTTACAGCTGTTTTTTTTTAATCTGTCAGTATAAAACACTTTCTAATCACAGCCCACCAGAATATATAGACATGAACAAACTGGTTCGCGTTTTGGTTCCATTACGTTTGATTTGTATAAAAAAATGTCTACAATCTTGCTAATTTTGAAACAATTATTAACAGGTCAAACTAAATACTCTTAAAAATTATAATGGCTTAGTTAATAAATAAGTCGCGCTTCATTGTAAAAATGATGTTTTTCCGTAGAGACGGTTGGAATGATTAAAAAATATAAAAAAAAGAATGTCTATTGTAAGAAATGCGTTTTTGGGTTGAATTATGCAATAATTAGTACTTTAACTGGATTATAAACGAGTCTTAAATATATCCGAAGGGGTACCTATGTACTGTGCCCCAGTCCGCTCGCCTAAAGAAGGGATTAATTCGAACTCTGTACAATTGTATACCCTTTGTGTGTATTTAATGGCTCCAGAAGACGTTTGTTTCGTAGTAGGTCCTGTTGTTGATTAAAATATTAAAAGTAATATTGTAGGCGTTAGAGAGTGCAGGCTGACAGCAGCGCTAACATAAACCAGCCCCGGTGTATTGGCAACAAATTACTCGAGATGGTGTGAAGGATAGCCCCGGCGCGGCGGCGGAGCTCCTCGCGCCCGCGCCGGACCCAGTGCGGTCCCGGACAACTAATACTCGCCTCGCACTCGGCTCGTAATCATTATTCATCGCTTTGACTTCATTCCGTAGTACTTAGTGTACATTGATAACCTCGCAGGATTATAATCCTGCCGTGATTATGAGTTGAAAGTGTTTAAGCAGTCGTGACCTAATATCAATAGTTATGGAGTTATGCAATATCAAAGTTTGCATTTTTTTCTCAACATTTCTGACTTATTTTTTTACAAGACGTTGAACTATCATTATAGTAACTTATATCGACTACAAAAAGCTCATTCGTTTCAATACAAGTTAAATAAAATAATAAAAACCCTCGGAAAACATTCCAATTGCAATTTGAAGGATTTTGTTATTTTATATGACTTGCATTATAGGGAATGAATTTTTCATATTCGATATAAGTTGCTGTAATGATAGTCCAACATTTTACAAAAAACAAGTAAAAAATATGAAAATTGAAAAAAAAATGCAAACTTTGATGTTGCTTATCTTCATAACTATTGATATTAGGTCATGGTTGCTTGAACATTTTTGACATATTCAAGGCAGGAATATAGTCCTGCAAAGTTATTAACGTTTTCCAAGTAACCGTGTATATTGCCTGATGGCAACCCATTTGTTCAGGCTGAACATAGTTAACAGCCTGAAGTATGAGTGTGGTTCGGAGAAGTAGACCCCCGATCGTGTATTTTTTGCCTGCCTGCTTCGGAGCCCCAATTCCTTTTGCAAAGAGCTGATCAAGGCTTATTTTCAAATCTCGGCCTATACATTTAAGTCTTCTTCTTTCTATTCACTCGCCACATCGGATAACTATAATATCACTTTTTTTAAATGAAAACGACATTAATATATATGTGAGGTATAAAAGCAAAGGCAGCAATATAATTTTTTTTTTAAATGTTGAATGCACCGAGGATTTCTAATTTTAATGTAGTGAATTCTAGATTTTATGTATTCCCTTCCAAAATTATGTTTCGTAAAAAATCTCGAATTTAGTACATTATAAATTAGTATTTTGCATTCTGCATTAAAATTTTTTTGCTGTATATAAATATATTCGTTTTTATAAACACTCCAAATTTAACCAGTTAAATGGCACAAATCTCCCTTTAAAGGCGGATTGCCTAGTTAAAAGAAGAAAAAGATAGGTGTACAAGTAGCGTTTGACTATGCTCTGTCCCACTCACATTTTCCAGTGGGCACTTGACCATGCCATAGAGTTCGAGGGTATGAATAGATTAAGAGCAAAGGTACCACGAGTCTGATCTCCTGACTGGATCTGTTTTAAATTCTCATTTAATATAATGAAGGAGACGCTTCTCTTTGGTCACAATGAGTCGCAAATTGAATGTGAAAAATAATAGAGACGTTTCTCCCTTTACCACTTTAAATTGCTTCTGCTTTTTTAAGAAACTGCCAACCGGGCGCCAGGTGTCGCTTAAAACCAACGATACTTGCTGGATGCCGCGCTAATACAATTCCTGAAAAGTTACTACTAATTAACTAACTAACTAACTTACCATCACGCCGTTTCGCCATGGGGGTAGGCAGAGAGGTAGATCGCTATACTCTTCTGTCCTGACATACAACTTTCGCTTCGTCTACATTCATACATCTTCGCATGCAAGCTGTTGTTCAGGCTTCAGTCATGTTCCAGTATCTGGTTAATCTGGTCATGCCACGTCTTCCGTGGCCGCCCTCTCTTTCTGGCGTCGTCAACACCTGCATTATATATTTTTCTTACCATTCTTTCCTCATTTATTCGCTCAACATGCCCAAACCACCTGAGCGACCCTATTTTTATTCTATGTATTATGCTACGATCAGCTTTGCATTCATTCCTAATATCTTCATTCTTTACTCCATCATACATGGATTTGTCACACATACGTCTAAGGGATCTCATCTCCACTGCATTCAATCTACTTTCGTTCCTCTTCTGCCAGCTCCAGGCTTCACTTGCATACATTAGTGTCGGTACCAGAATTCCATTATGTACCGCTAGTTGTGCCTCGGTAGACATACTTCTATTAGAAATTATTGCATTCAAAGCACCGTTCACCCTATTCCCGGCAGTCACTCTCCTCTCTATATCTTTCTCAACATTTCCTCTTCTATCAAACATACTTCCCAAGCACACAAACTCATCTACTTGTTCCAAACATTCATTGCCTACTAGTATTTCACACGTTGTCTTACTTTCCTCCTTCTCGAATACCATAACTTTTGACTTCTTTACATTCATAATAAGGTCACTTTCCTTGCATACATCATAAATCCTGCTTACTAGACTTTGTAAGTCTTGTTCGCTATTTGCCATTAATACTGCATCATCCGCGTACAGTAAACAGCATACAATCAAACTACTCATTTTCGCTCTTACATTCATACATTCCAGTTCTTTAAAACAATTATCCATATACAAGTTGAACAGCCATACCTTTTCTTTCGTCATCGACCTTACTCTTTCTATCAAAATTCTTCCATAAAGTTTGCCAACCGAGCTTAAAAAGCTGATTGCCCTGTAATTCCCGCATTCCATTCTCGACCCTTTACCTTTGTAGAGAGGCATGATAACTGCTCTCCTCCAATCCAAAGAGGTGTGGCTCTCCTTCAAACATTTATTAAATAGAGTATGAAGCCACGAAATTAGTAATGGGCCACCAGCCTTGATATATTCGGCAGCAACGTTATCATACCCCACAGACTTACCATTCTTCATATGCTTTATTGCACACTTTATTTCTTCTATACTTATTTTTTTATGAAAAATAATAGAGACGTTTCTCCCTTTAACACTTTAAATTGCTTCTGCTTTTTTAAGAAACCGCCAACCGGGCGCCAACACTTCATTTTCGCCATTCATACTTCTCTCCGTGAGTATATCGACGGATTCCTCTATTACAGCCTCCTCGCTCTCATACGTTTCCTAAAAATAATTCATCCATCTATCTTTTATTCCATCCTCATCCATTAACATTTCTCCATTCACTGACTAAATAGCTTTCGTACTATTGCTTTCCGTTCCACATCGAGATGTTTTCACCTCCTTCCAGAAAAATTTGAAGTTTTCCCCGAAATTCTTAGATATTTTCAAACCTTCCTCCGCTTCGGCCGCTCTTTCCTTTCTTTCACACCAGCTTTCACTCTTTTCTTACACGCATTGTATACATCTTTTGCCCCCGCGTATTCATCTCCACTCACTGTCAGAAGATAGAGCCACGCTTCTCTTTTTTCTTTCACTAATCCCTTTATGTCATTATCCCACCATGCATCTCCTTACTTCCTTCCCTGCTTAGCTGTTCCACAGACTTCCTTCGCTGATTCGCAAAGGGTATTTTTTAAGTGATCCCATGCATCATCTATCCTTAGATCACTCACGCTCCTACGCTCTACAATTTTCCTTTCGAACTTCCCCCTAAAATCGTCCTTTTGTAAATTCTCTTTTTTGATTCTAGACGGAGCCGGTACAGTTCATTTTCTGGACCACCAGCCTTGAAACAAGTTAATTCTCGAGACTACCAGAAAATGGTGGTACTAACTACTACAAATATATCGATCTACAAAAGTATACACACCGGAGTAAATGTTTATGACGAGATCCAAACCTCTACGGCATATAGACGAAGCGATGGAAAAATAAACACAATTTTACCACACATAAAGAGAGATGGCCATAGTATAAGTTTTTATGTGTACGTATTACACAGGTTTTTTAACTGTAGGGTAAACAACTAGAATATTCTATAAAATCAAGTCACACTGCATACTCCAGTGAAATGCAGCACAAAATCAAATAAAATTATTAATTTTCTACAAATGTCCACTGAGTTTGCGTTAGGTCTAGACGTCTGCGCATAGTTTAATGCAGAACCCCGTACTATGCTCAACCATTCTTCCGAGCGCGTCAACGCCAGTACATACAATGTTGCAATATTAATCACAGCGATCAGAAGTGCATTGCGAGCGCTGCGAGGCTTACCCCCGGTGCATGACTTTCACGTGAAGCGAACTAGCTGAAGTGCCCCGCGCACCGCATTCTGAACGCAAACAAGGCGCACGTGCCTAATACTAGAACAATGAGGAAGCAGAGTGGGTTAAAAGTTCGACGGATATATTTTTTGTTCGAAGAAAACATATTAAACAGCAAGTTGAATGAACAAAAAGATCTGAAATCAACATTATGTAAAACATACCCTCTATTAACAATACTAGTAAATTATACTTGTATATAAAATCCTCAATACCATTTCTTAACTATCAGCTATATGCAGATATTTCGTAGCTAATAGCAAAAACTTTAGGGAGGTATTTTTCATTCAAATCTGAATAGAAGATATTCTTTACATTTGGGTGAAATGTCGACGGTATGAAGGTAAGCGAAGCCAAATTTTTCTTTAAACGTTATTTTCTGTAAACGTTGGATTATCACTAAACTAAAGTATATGGAATAAAGAAAATTCACTCGCTTTAATACAAGTCAAATAAAATGACAAACTTACAGAAGTATTTTTTTCAAATTTCTGCAATTGATTAATCATTTTATTTGACTTAGATCAAGGCGAATAAATTTTTAATATTCAATATAAATTACTTTCACTATAGTCTAACGTTTTATAAAAGGTAAGCTAGAAATATTGAAAAAAAAATGGAAACTTCGATGTCGCTTATCTCCGTAACTATCGACATTTCACTCAAAGTGTAAAGAATATTTTCTATCTGTGAATGAAAGAGATTCCTTTAAAGTTTTAGTTACTAGCTACGAGACACCCTGTATTTTAATCTCGAAATTATTAACAAATATGCAAATTCATCATACGAAATTTCTTTGAACGAAGTCTGTAATGTTCTCGAAACAAATGCAAAATACATACATACTAGCATACTTAGTTTTGATAAATATATCTTTGTAACGTGTATATTAATATGATAAGTCTCGATCCCGGACTCCGACGAATACGGACCAAGTATTTAATTTGTTCAAAAGTATATTTTAAAATTTTAGTTTTAATTAAAAACAGCAAAAAATAATATAACTATAAGCACAGTACTCAGTACCTTGTGGCGTGTACCTACATCATGGTGATATCAACTATCCTAATTTCGAATGTCCGTATATCTGTCCGTAACTTGCTGGAAACAGGCTGAATTACAATTACACTGATGATGACTAGCGCCCGTCAAAAACGTCAATCAGCAAGCGGTTCGGGTTACACGCAAGGGTCGTCATTAATTATTACATGTATATTGTTGTCTCGTGATTTTTTACGGGTTTACAACTAGTACTCTTGTTAATTACATTACTAGCAAAGAGAATTACAAATACTACGTCAGTACGCGTCTCTGAAACATAAATTTTCTAAAACAATCCCAATTCAGTGAGTTGTCAGCATATATAGAAAATGTTTGGACAATTATTTGTCGCTGACAAAACCACTTTTGTTGAAAATCTTAAGGGAAACTGTACACCTGGATATTTAGAATGAGAATACATGTTCCACCACGTGAAGCCATTTACAAAAAAATATTGTCAGTTCATGACAGTTTTACACGTTTTTAGAAACATTTAATGTTTCACAAATGGAGAAGCTTTTATGGGTAAAATAGTCGAGACATTCTACTCACCGATCGAACGGAAACAATTATTTTACAAATGGGTAGGCGGATATTTGTACTCGTTTTAAGGTAAATGACATAGTTACAAGCCACGATTATCGTGTATCATGGATAATGCATTTCTACTCTAAAACAATATTCGGATGCATCAAAAATTCCAGCAAATTGAAAAGCTATCATTTTTCTGCATCTCGGTTTTTTAAGAATAAAAATCACTCGATCAAAACATTGGAGGGGAAAGAATAAGTTGCGAAAATACATTTTAAAATATCACTAAATTTTGGGAACCACAATTTAAATGTATATGAGATTAGCCCTACGAGATAAATCTGAAGAGTTAACTAGTCAGTCTTGCAATGTGGACAAGAGAAAGTGACATTTCGAAGTGTATAAAATAATTGCCGTCAGAATTCTGTAGTAAATTGAATACGAGATGTAATTTTCAATAGTAATTGCGGTTTTTCTACAGCAGCCGACTAGAGTTTCTCTCAAAGATCGTCTTAATACAGACAAGTGTTAAACGATGTTCATTATTAATTTATTGTTGTTAATGAAAGGGAAAATAAGAACTCGCTTAGCATCTTACTAACAGTAAAATGGTACACACAAAATTTTATCACACCGTTTTTCGATATAAGCCAAATTACAATTAAATCATCACTTCTTTTGCAATTAAAATAACATAATTTTTAAAGAAAAATTCTTATAATAGTTTTTTATACTACCATTATGATTTTTCTTGTGATTCTGTATGAGAGATTTTGCCTTCGTTATAAGATTTCAATATAATTTTTACAAACAAATTGTTTTCTGGAGATGAGCTCCGGTATTATAATAAATACAATTTGTTAAAGTTTTATTTTGATACTGATTGAATATTTATAATTTAGGTGAATGCACAGAAAACAGCAACAATAGTAATTATCATCACTCATCCAATAAGTAAATAGTTTAGTGATATAACATTATTTCGTTTATGTTAAAGTAAACATAATATTATTGTTTTAAATGTATCGATCTAATGTGAATCGAGATACGTAATATAAAATATATCAGAACTTTCGGACAGTGAAAATATTTATAATGCGGTAGTTTAAGTGGCGTTAATACAAACATTTGAAGACAATATAAGCCCTCTTTACTGTGTTTAGTTACCTACTGGGAACTTCAAGTGATGACTATAGTACGCATGCTTCGACAATGTGATTATTCGTACGTTACACAGTAGATACTTGACAAAATTTTCACGGAACCTTGCACAAGGATTGGTCTCTTTTTGAAGCGCTTTGCTTTATCTTAATATAATAAATTCATTGTCCGTCCGTAACTACGTGTAAAGTCCGTAATTTCGTTCGAATTCACGGCCAAAAAAGGATATTAAACGATATTGAACCCCGGGCGAGCATATTCGAAGGCGGCACCTAGCGACGTTTCCATCACCGCATGTGCGTGACCCGCCAGAAATACATTACATATAGGGCTTAGTGAAGACGCGAACTAATGTTCCGTCATTTTTGACGGGTTACAGCTATTATATTATATACAGCCACCCGTAGGGCATAACAACTTTCTGCTAATTAAAAATAAAAATTATATTGTCATACAAACTCGTACAAGCTCCGAGCGTTTTGAGTCGCTGCGGCGCACGGTCCCGACACAGTATCGACACAAGAATATAGAGACACAGCATGAATGAACCAATATAAATTAATGCAAAAAAATATATACACCGATCGTTATTCTGAAGATTAAGAAAGCGAGCGTCGGCGCGGTCGACCGGCATTGACCCGAGAGCCGACCCGCCAGGAAGGGACTCCGCAGGCACGGAAACCTTCAGACAGATAAATCTAACATTTGAGACATCGGAAACACCTCGGAACAATGCAGCGCCGCTATCCGAGCATTGAATTAATACATCTGGCCTCATTTGATATGCGGAGTTATTGTTACATTGACAGTCCGACGGCAGGCACGCGGGCCATTTCAATGTGTTATTAACATAGAATATCCGAAGCTAATCTAAAATGTATAATATGTATCGTGTTATATTCAAATGCGTGTTATATAATGCAACGTAATTTTACTGAACTGACATGAATTGCAAGCACGTCAGTTCCGGAATATGGATTGCCGATTGTTGAACGTACTCAACCGGGTCGTTTTAATATTACGAAGGCAAATTAAAAAAAGGGTATTCAAACGAGGTGGTTACCGTACTTGGAAGAAATGATAGCTGGCAAATTTAAAATAAATTAGAGCGTATCTATCGAAATGGCAAAGACGAAATATAATCGAAATGGCAAGAAAGCAAAGATAGTGATGTAATAGTTAGGGTTTTACCGAAGAGCTACATTTAACTGATAGAAAATCTTGACAATATACGGCAATAATTACGAATTCGTAAAAAAGAATAATATCGTCATTTGGGCAATACAATTATGTACGTATATATTTCGAAAAAAGTTTCAAAACAGAAGCCATATAAAAGTTATATAGATATTATAGTTAACAAAAATACATGCTTATTTGCAATTTGCGTGTGCTTGTGCAAATGTTACTTTTCTTCCCATTAACACGCACGTGCTTTAATAATAAAGATAAATATAATAAAAATAACATCTGCAAAAATGCATTGCAATAACAATAAAATTATGATACATTTGATAAACTGTAAAATCATTTTCACTTGTGTATTTCCAAGAAGAAAAAACAATAAGGTAATATACCTTTAGAAATAACACATCTTAAAAAAGTTATTTATATTTTCTCTGTTTCATAATTGTCCCTCGCCTCTCTACCGCTATATTCCGATATTTTGAAAACACACTACCTTGTCTCAGGTAATTCTAGTCTGCGGAGATTCCACTGCAAATATTTTTAAAATTTACGAGACTTACACCTACCTTAAAATTTTCCGCGAAAGTGATTAAAGTAATTTAATGCCAAAACACGAAAACGTACAAAAATATATTTATTTTATTTCGTGTCTTTAAAATTTCATTAAAACAGTGGTAAATTTTTCAAACAAAAAATAAATAAAACTAAATGAAACTTGTGATGTAATAAAGTAAAATAAAATCAAGAGCCAAATAAAAATGTTCCAGGTGATAAGGGAATGCCTGCACGTCCGAGGTTCGAGGTCACCACACCTTCCTAACAAAAGAGACAGCTCAAATCGCTTTCGTCTTCCGTCAGGTGAAACCCCTCGACACGACACGTCCCATCCGACGCCGTCCTTGTGGTGTCAACAGCTAAGAACAAAGGCCAAAAAGAAAGCTTACATTAGGCGTGATTGATTCTGTTCAAGGCGGTCGGAGCCTCTTCCTCGCGTCGCTGTGCGCGGTCGTATCAGATTTCACTTCGTTACTGTAGCAGGCTAGATAAAAAACCATTTCCAGGTTCATTCATTCCGGTACATTGCGACACAGTACCTTAAACTTTACAGCCAGATATTGATTATATTCATATGTACCCGAAACATTGAAAAATTAAAATCCGCATTGTTGCAATGGTTGCGGAATATTTCATACGTATCGTCTTCAATATGAGGCATCTTTCGGGATGAACTAATTAAAAAAGAAAATTTCGAGGCACGATGTTACCTTAATAAAGGTCAAGAGGCTACAACAATGCAGTCTGAAATCCATTTCACGGAACTTTGAAATAAACACCTCGTGAACCAACAATTCGTGCAATATACCAATAATGTCTGAAGAAGCCTCTGATTTCACTTATTGAAAATGTGTGTACGCGATATTGACTTAAGCCAAGTTTAAGTAATTTTATGATCATTTTTTGGAAATAGTGTCGTTAATGCGGTGCCGTATATTTATCAGGGTTCGAAAAAATCGGATTTTTATACAAAAAAAAACAGATTTTTTGATATACATAATAATACATATATCAAAAATTTGATATATATCCAAACTTTTTTTTCTCCTTTTTTGCACACATCGATTGACATACAAACTAGAAATAATTATGAAATTATTTTTTTTATTTTATACATGAATTATTATTTATTAAATAAATGAATTGCATACTGAAAAATGCTAATACATATATGCAATTATCTATACCTATAAAACTCAATGTCTGTCTGTCTGTTTCCTATACAAATCCACACCATTTGTCCGATTCGATTCAAATTTTGCATACTTATGCTTTAGGACCCCGGCGGGTAACATAGGCAACATTTCCCCCCTATTCTCATACCCCTTCCCCTCCCCTTGACATATTTTCGATGCAAATCTGTACCATTTGACCGATCGGACTCAAAATTTGAAAACTTATTCTTAAGGTCTCGGCGGGTAACATGTGCGACATTTCCCCCCTATTTTTTTAACCCTTCCCCTTTCCTGATATATTGTTGATGCAAATCTGAACCGTTTGACCGATCGGACACAAAATTTGGAAACTTATTCTTTAGGACCCGGTGGGTAATATATGCGACATTTCCCCCCAATTATTTTACCATTTCCCTTCCCCCTGATACATTTTCAATGCAAATCTGAACCGTTCAACAGATCGGACTCAAATTTTGGAAACTTATTCTTTAGGACCCGGTGGTTAACATTGGTGACATTTGCCCCTATTCTTTTACCCATATTTTCGATGCAAATCTATACCGTTCGAATTCAAACTTTGTTTACCCTCACAAATTTATTTTAAACTTAAGCCTTAACCCGTGCAACGCCGGGTATGAACAGCTAGTTATATATAAGTTATAAAAGTTGCTCTTTCTAATGTAGTGTTATGGGTGTTTGTTTCTTAGTGTGAAATAAAAAATGGATTATATGAAACAAATTAAAGCGATCGTCCAGCAGAGTGAGTAAATTTCCCTATTTTTTCTCATATCTTCTGCGTTTTTTATCAAATTTTTGTATGGAAATATCTCATTTAAACATTTATTCATCAGGTTACGTATATTTTAAATACGAATATTTTGTTAAAATGTAACAAATTAAATTATATAATTTATTTATTTATTTGTTTACGCCCATTAGGCTTTTACATAAAGAGTATAAAATAAATTTCAAAAAGCACATACATTAAACAATATCTGTATAGCACCAAAACATGAGTATAAAAGTTAATAATATAAAGTAAAGAGCGGCAATGTGTATAGGCTTTTACCTAAAAATATAACATAAAATTAAAAAGAACATACATTAAACAATATAAGTTATAAGTAGCGAAATATGAAGTTTCAGGAATAGCACCAAATCATGAGTTAAAAGTTAAAAATATAAAGTAAAGAGCGGCAATGTGTATAGGCTTTTACCTTAAAATATAATATAAAATTAAAAAGAACATACATTAAACAATATAAGTTATAAAAAGCGAAATATGAAGTATCAGGAATAGCAACAAAACATGAGTATAAAAGTTAAAAATATAAAGTAAAGAGCAGCAATGTATATAGGCTTTTACCTAAAAAATATAACATAAAATTAAAAAGAACATACATTAAACAATATTAGTTATAAATAGCAAAATATAATTGATTACTAAATTACCAAACTTTCGATGTTTTAAAAATGAAGAAAATTGCTCCACTTTGTGGGCCGAGCCTATTATGACTGAATGGCCTGTTGAGATGTCTTTTTTATTCAATAATATTACAAAGTAAACGTTTATCTTGAATTTGTTACAATTATTGCAAAATCTGTTAGTTTGTTTACATGCAATTTATGTTTTAAAAAACACTGTTTTTTAAATTATTCTTGTGTGTGTTTTTTCATCCTTTTTAGATAGTTGATAACGTGGCATATTCGGACACACAAGTTTGTGTACATCATAAAATGAACCCTAATTAAGTGGAAGTTAAAAGCAAAGTGTAGCACTTTATTGTTTTGAGTAATTATTTGTTTTTTTTTCTGTAACCCAAGCAAATATGTATGCAGAGTTTTTAAAATTTGCTCCGTATATCAGGGAATCGCGCTAAGGAGCGCGATATAAGGATATCCGAGAACGATTGTATGGAAGTATGCGCAAATCAAAATGAATTCACAGTTTGCTCAATATAGCCGAGATCTCCTTATAGCCGAGCTCCTTATAACCGAGTTCGACTGTAGTATTAAATAAATAATAAATTAAATTCTGTCGCTTATCATATTCGATTTACGTGATTTCGTGTAGCGCGAGGTAATTACAGTCTGAGGTAATCGCGCTAAACGAGGTTTTCCTGTACGAACAGAATTGCTCCTGATGCTCAACCGACACGTGGGCAGTCGCGTGATCCTACCGCCATCTCTCGAGGTCCATCCAATACGCGGCATAATGAGTCAGCCGTGGGCCGCGGATGGCGAAGACCGGGCACTCCAGCAAGTGAGGAAGGACCGCTAGGCGCGGATGTGAAGCTGAACCATGTTCACTTCCAGCCCTGGTTGCCGGAGATGGTCGTGCCAGACCGCGACCGATGGCCGCAATAAGATTGGACTGAATTAATTTCCCTCGAGTTCAGCCCGACCGAGAGCGTCCGCAGTGATGGCATAATTATTACAATGAATAATTGACCAATTATTGGACTTTGCCAAGAAAATGTTACATTACGATGCCTATTTAAATTACCAGTGCGGGAAAATTACGTACTATACAACAAATAAATCGAAGTAAAATAATATTATATGAAATGAGATTTAAACAATTTATAGATATGCATTTATAAAAAATAAAAATTTTTTAGACCAAAATATAAATTTTGGTCTGAAATTGAATAATTTAGAATCATTAGAAATTAGTAAAGCATGTAAAAAGTAAACAGAATATTATTAATAATCAATTAAATGTAACTACTAGTCCAATTCTAAAATTTTTTCCATTAATTTTGTGTAATCAAGGAAATCAGTAATAATTTTTTTTAAACAATTTAGAAAAACAAAAGACATCATTCATTTTGATATTTTGCATATATAAAACACCCTGACGATGGAAAGGTTTTTCCGAAACATGTAGGTGTAATTAATAAATATATAAGGAGATTAAAACAAATAATATTTTATTTTATTTATTTATACCTATATCAATTACAAGTATGACATTTTTTCCTCATTAATCTAAAAATATTTTTTAAGTCTCAATTTGGTGCAATTAGAGACCTCATATATTTGGCTTCCGCATATCTCTGTACATAATAATTTAGGGAAACGTCGTGCACCTTCAGCGGAGCTTTAACATTTGCGGCCGAATTTTAGACGGATATTTAATAAACAGATCTTAGACAAATACTTATAAATTAACTTTATAAGTAACCAGTTGGGTTTTATTATAATGGGTGTCCCAAAATTTACGCAAGATTTGAATTTGCCGCCATTTGTGCGGTAAAGTATTGGTAACCCAAAAAAAAACAGGTTGATAGCTGACAGTTTAGGGTTAATTAAAATGGAGCACTATTCGAGAGAACAACGTGTTTTCATTGTTGAAAAATATTTAAAAAATAATGAAAGTTTGGCAGCCACAGTTCGCAAATTTCGTTCAAAATATGGTCGGAATATTGATTTAACTTTGTCAACTCTGAAGAGGATAATTGAAAAATTCAGGAAGACTGGATCAATTGGTGACGCTCAACACACTGGCCGTCCAATAACAAGGGGTTCAAATGTTAATATCGAAGCAGTGCATGAGAGTGTTGGTGAAAGTCCAGGAACGTCAACTCGGCGTCGTGGACAAGAATTTCAAATTTCAAGAAGTTCTCTACAGCGTATACTCACTAAAGATCCACGTCTCCATGCTTACACAGTTCAATTGACACAAGACCTGAAGCCTAATGACCATGCACAGCGAAGAGAGTTCGTTGAATGGATTATTGAACATCAAAAGATAAGTGCTGATTTTTCGAGAAAAATCATCCTAAGCGATGAAGCTAAATTTCACCTTGATGGCTTGGTGAATCGTCAAAATTGCCGCATTTGGGGTTCAGACAACCCACATGTGATTGTCCAAAAATAAATGCATCCACAACGTGTCACTGTTTGGTGCGGATTTTGGGCTGGAGGCATCATTGGACCTTACTTCTTCGAAAATGAGGCTGGTCAAACAGTGACTGTTACTGGTGCTCGATACCGCGACGTGATAACCAAGTTCTTTCTGCTTAAATTAGATGATATTGATGTGGATGACATGTGGTTTTAACAAGACGGTGCCGCATGCCATACAGCCCGTGAAACAATTCAATTACTGTAGGAGACATTTCCTGGTCGTGTACTCTCTCGTTTCGGTGATCAGAATTGGCCCCCTAGATCATGTGCTTTAACACCGCTTAATTTCTTTCTATGGGGTTATTTGAAGTCAAAGGTCTTTGCCAACAAGCCCACAACCAACCATGCATTGAAGAAGATTCAACCTGTGTCAACGAAATTCAGCCACATTTATGCAAAATGGTCATGAAAAGTTTCGACAAAAGAGTGCGTATGTGACAGCAAAGCCGTGGAGGCCATTTGCCCGATGTGCTATTCCATACATAAATAACCCTATCTTATCTACTTTATGATTTTAAAAAAAAATTACAATTTAAAAAAAAATACAAATAAAAATACAAAAATACAATATAAAAGTTTGCATTTTTTAAAAATATTTCAGTACCTTATATCGATTATGAAGAATTAATTTGCTTCAATACAACTTAAGTAAAATGATAAAAACCTTGTAAAATGACTTATTTCAATTTTTGCAAGGTTTTTATCATTTTATTTGACTTGTATTAAAGCGAATGAATTTTTCATAATCGACATAAGATACTATAATAATAGTTTAACTTTTTGTAAAAAATAAGTAAGAAATATTGAAAAAAAAAAATGCAAACTTTGATATTGCATATCTCCATAACTATTGATATTAGGCCATGGTTGCTTGAACATTTTAGACTCATAATATAGTCAGAAATTTACCTGCCAAGTTTCTGCTGCTAGCTGTGGTTTAAGTCCGTTTTTAATAACCCTTAAAACCAGCCAACAGATTTGATATATTTTATCAGCCACGACTACATATTGATTCCTTAATCCGTAAAGTCTGGGAATCTACTAGGTAGGGAATTCATACAGGTAGGTATAATATGTGATTATAATGGTCCAATCTTTATTTTTAAAAGTTATAATATAGATACAAACACTCGTGTCACTTTATCAAATAGGAGGAAGGGAATGTGAATAACACATAACTAATTAAGAATACTGCAAAGAAGTCGCAGATGAAATTTATAGCCCATCGTGAAAGAGCTTTCTCTCGCTTCAGTCAAAGATTTATTTGGCTGAAGTCTGAATCTCAAACTCGACCAACCAACTTATTGTAGGAGGTATTAGGCACTGTGTGAAAGTGATGTGTTCTTTGTCAATTCACTCAAAGGACAGAATATAAAGTATTCCGTTCCCGTTTACTACGTGTTGGGCAAGTGAGTAATAGCTACGCCTAGCTGTGCTTTATAGCCAACAAAGCTACTGTCGCACAGAAATTGAACCACGTGATTTACAGTATATTGGAAAGACAGGCGGCTACTGGTTGATGTACGAAATATGATAGCATTGTTGTACATTGTATAAAGGTCGGATGACACGCACGTCAAGTAAGAAAACTAGTTTTTTTCAGAATCTATGCAAGGTGAAGTACCTATATATAAATTATGTAAAGTACATAAATGATAAGGTAAAAAATGTTTAGGTAAATCGGTGATTTCTTATATTAAATATAGCTTCAGTAATTTAATTAAACAATTACGGTTTTGTGTATAATATTATAAATGTTTGATATTATATAACCATACACATAATACGTTCGTTCGACAACTCGTAGAGATTCATGGAGATATTTAAAAAAAAATATTTTTTATGAAAATCCATATTCACTCATGTAGACCTCTTTCCATTTTAATAAAGACAATCCAATTAGTTTGTGTAAGCCGTGCGTATGACGCATATTTAAGGGAATAAACACCAACGTAACGAAACAATCTTTGTTTTTATATAATTGTAATACATTTATATCTCAGAATATTTGTGATTTCTTTAAGTTACCCGTTACTGAATTTTAAATCTTCAAGATCTATATTGATACCAATAGACGTATACTCATTATTTATAGAAAAATAGATCGTTGCATGTTTTAAATTTTTTTTGGAAAAATATTAAATATAATTTATTAAATGGATGCAAACCTCGTAGGTATAATAATATACAAGGGTGTAATATAATGTGTGTATTAGCAGCTTAGTGGGAAAATATCTATAGTAGAATAAGGGGTGTTGTTGCAATGCAAGGGATGCTGGGAAAGGCTGTTTGAATAGGTATGTACTGGAACTGCAGTCAAAGTTATCAGAAGTTTGCAGTGGTGCAGAACGTAAGAACGAGAAACTAGTTCGACCCAGTTGATGGACCTTCGAAACGAGAAGTAAGATAAGGAATAAGACGCATCATTTAAAAATAATGTTTGGTTGCAAATAAATATTTAACTATTTATATAAACACATGTAGAAAGGTATACACATTTTTGCGTACTTGCGAGTATGGATGAAAGGATCAACGTTTTAGTATTAAAAAAACATTATTGAAACAGTACATTTATTAATACTTATAATATTTTAAAAAAAACATCACGCAATAAATTATCGGTAAAATATATTATGTGACTTAAAACAGTACACTGATGAACAGAGATTAAACGTAAGTAATATACATTTTTTAAAAAATCGTGTAGATATAAATATTTTAGTCAAGATTTTTTATAAACTACAAGAAAAAAGTGTGCCAAACATATCAAACTACGCGCGCACGATTACTGACTGACATCTGACGTTATTTAGCTTCGCTATTAATTATATACAAAATATGATAACAAAGGATAGCATCAATCAAAAACCTAACACGCTGGCTTATTTAGCCCGCCACGAACTTGTGGTTCGCGTGCATTTGTAAATACTGAAATCCCAATATCAATTAAACTTACTGTGAATTTAGCGACGTGTAATGTTTCCATATTAATTGCGGTGTGGCGTGTGTGCCAGGCGAACACGCAATGACATCACGATAGACAAACTACAATAAAGTTCATAAACAACCGACAAAATGCCTACACTGCCCGTGACTGTGATTTCACACGTAGGTATCAACATCAAAGTACATAATATGTAAAACGTGGAATATCTACTATGGTGGGTAGGATTCCTAAAAACCTACATGTCAAATAATTAAACTGAAATAACTTTATCTATGTTCATTAGTTTTATTAACTACTATACTAATCAGTTTTAAAACCCCGCTCCCACGTTAGGGCAGAGTAACACTTATTGTAAATAATACACTTTTGTCTGTTTCGCTACTTTACGTTAAAACAAACGTCAAAAAGATCAGTTTTTTGGTAGCAAAGATCAGAAGTATTATGGCGTGGAATCATGCTACTACCAGAAAGACGGCAAAGGTTATTAGACCAAAATGGTGGATATAATTATATAAAATATTTATACGCTATAAAACAAATCGTCTTTCATTTAAACCAACAAAAACGAAATTACTTTCCGAACAACCCAATAGTTATTTTAAGATTATTTATTTAAGTAACGACGCAGTCTCGGCTTATGTATTATAAAATAAATATTAGATTGTTTATCAAGCGCACTACGCTAGTCTAGAAATGGTAAAAAAAATATTACAACCTTTTTTCTAGGATTTGAAAGAATAAATTTACTTCCTATGCGTATAACACATAAGATTTTAGATTTACTTAACAAAAAGTGCAATATGAAATGTAATAATCAATTACATTTCATATTGGTTAAATTAATTAAAATTGGTCAAATTAGAACATAGGAATAAAAATTATCTTTTGGTCTTGGTCTTTTGAGTAGCTTGTCGGTCTTGTGGTTAGGACTCTCGCCTCGTGATCCAAAGGTCGCGGGTTCGAATCTCACTCCAGACCAGCAAGTTAGTCCTATTTTCATAATACAAGCGTTTAGCTTAGTTTGAAAATAGTAAGAATATTGATTTGACACGTATTTCGTGTTCGCATCTCTATTTAAAAAAAAGACGTGCAATTTTATTTAATTATTTTGAAAACTTTTTCAAGCCATTTTAGGACCTCTTTTTTATACGAGTAATTTTTTTCGTTCAATTGTCAATACATTCTTAAAGCAATGTGTGAAGCATGTATTCATCGTATTTCGATTTTGGACTTTTTAAGAATAACGCAGCTATTAGTTTTAGTCCTGGCCTGATAACTGTGATGGATTCATGTTTTTTCCCTCTTAAATACAACATAATAACACCTTTTTTTAAAACAAAGAAGATCCACTTAAAACAGGAAATATAATTAAAAATAAGATTTGTTTCGAAATCTCTAGCCTCATTAAAAATATTTCGTATAATTTATTTATTTAAAAAAATACCTTATACAATATTCAAAAAAATAA
This sequence comes from Agrypnia vestita, assembly GCA_016648135.1. Lineage (NCBI taxonomy): Eukaryota > Metazoa > Arthropoda > Insecta > Trichoptera > Phryganeidae > Agrypnia > Agrypnia vestita. Next base: position 45,486 of record JADDOH010010865.1, on the reverse strand, counting down.
ACTTCGCACAAGCTTTATAGTAAAGACAACATTCACTAGCTTTTTACAAGTCATCTCTCTTACCTAATTAAAATAACTAAATAAGTATTCCAGCACTGGGAAATAAATATGTAACGAACATCAATCACTTCTTTTGATGTAATATCGCGCGTGGCGCGGGATGCTGGAATGAGTAGCATTTCTGAACAAGCTTCTCCAAACAAAAGATTCGTCGTCTGCCAAGAAAAATGTTCTTAGCGCCACCAGGTGCGAAATTTAAAATTTACGAGTGAACAACTTTTGATCTTTCTCGGAAATAATTTGATTAAGAAGTGTATTACTTATACAAAACATTAATTTTAATTTATAGTACTAGTTCTCAGTGAAATACGCACGAAAGGGAGTAATCAGTAATTAATAAATATTTTTTTATAAACAATTTTCAATACATACACTTAAGAACTTACTTCTTGTTCCTTGTGAATTATGCGATAGCAATTATTCTATTGCGTATTCAAAATATCGTTTTTATACTTTAAACAATTAAAAAACTTCAATATGGAGATATCTTGTTATTTCCGAAAGAAATATACAGAAATTTTTATGTAGAAAAAGATGGAATGAAAAACATTTTATTTTAACGCGCTATTCTGTCAAATTGATATTTTTTCTGTTTTCTAAAATGCAACTAAATTTAACGTACTGACCTTGAAACCTTAACTTTATCGACGTATTTCTAAAATACATAATATGCAAAAGTTTATAGCCGAGAACACGTTTACAGTGTATTTGTAATAATAATATAAATAAAAAATCTCAAAACTGCATTTTCTCTTGTGAGCATTTTTTAATGGAAATCATCTGGCAATTAAAAATAATTGTCAAGACCCCGCTAAACAAATTGCGTAGAGCATCTTATCTTATCTTAACATGCACAACATCTTACCTGGTGGTGGCGACGAAGCGGCGCTAGGGGAGCGCGGGCGCCGCCCTCCGCCATGCTGCCGGGACCGCTGCCGGGACCGCTGCCGGGACCGCTGCCGGGACAGCTGCTGTGGACAAAGGAATCATATTTCAACACCCCGTGGGAAAGGTTACATTACAGGTAAAAGCAACAATGGCCAATAAATAGACGGTGTACCTAGACAAGATGGCAACCGAGTGCATCATGCGCAGGGAGGTGCGCTAATACACGTGTATTTTTGGAAGCGATTCAACAGCAAGTGAATCGCTCCTTGTGAATCTAAAACTCATTTCTAAATAATATTGATTGATTTACGACTGCCTACACTTTGTTCGGAACATTTCATATAATTATGTTAAAAATATAAATAAATATTTTGAGTACTAAAGCTTATTAAAGAGGTAGTAAAATCAAATCAGAAGTATGTACGGTTGATTTCTTAGGATTACACTATTTCTATTCTTATTTTTCTATTTTAAAATTACGGGCGTATTGAAGGATAAGATTTCTATGTTCTGTGTTCAACTGATGTAATGATTCGTGAAACAAGCATACGTATGGCTTTATTGGACTTGGTACAAAAAATAATTGACCGTTAGAATGACACACCATTTGGAGATAAAGATCAATGGATAGGAGTAATGTTTCTACAATGGACTCTACATAGCCCTTTCTACATAGCCTCCTAGGTGGTTTGGTTTACGATAGCGTTAATTTAGAAAATTACTGTGTAATTATTTTAATATCTTTTCCAATCTATCTGTAAAATACAAAAAAAGCAGATGATGGTGATTATATTAGTGCGTTACAGTTAAACTAATTTTTTGGTACTTCCAATTGGTGATTTTGAAATATTTATTAAATAATAACTTTTCAAGTATCATAATATAGGTAACATGGATAATTAAATCACCATTGAATAACATTAATTGACTTACGTTAGTTCCATAAAAAAAAAATTACCTACATATATGAATATTTTCAAACAACGCTCGAATAATTTTATACAATTAATTATTTGATAACTTATACTTAACAATTATAAAAAAAACATAGAAAAACAAAATAATAATAGGTATGTCAATCGACAAAATATTTAAAACATAAATAGTATCAAAATCATAAAACTATGATCGGGCCTGATTGACATATTATCGAGGTGTCTGATGAAAAATACAAAAAAATGTCAACCTTCAGGTTGGAGATAGAGGATCGGCCGCGATGCGTCACCCTCGCCCCTCGCAAATGCGGACAAGTTACCGTCACACAGAAACAGAACAGTCGCGCCACCACCCGGCGCGGCGGCGGCGATTGATCCAGTTGCCTCGGCGTTGCGTAACACAGTAAAAATAACAAAAGCTCTCTGAACATTTCGTCCAGCGACAGAGGTGCTTGACAGGTACAATCTTAACTTGAATAGTTATTATAAGGTGAAGTAGTAATAGTTATTTTAAATAAAATAATAATAAAAAATAAAATAAAAATAGGAATACACAAATACACATACTACAGTAGCCGACAAACATCTTGAAATTCTGCGGCGTAGTGGGGGGACGTTTACGCATCCACCTTTCTACCAACGAGACCCAAATTTCGTCTTCTGCGCATTCCCCCACTTAGCCAAAGAATTTCATGAAGTTTGCCGGCAACTGTACCATATTACGTGCAGCATTAGACAATAGTACGTACGTGTATAAGATATGTTACAGAAGATTTACTATTTAAGTGTTATATTAATAGGTTTTCAAACAACTTTTTAAGATCGCTAGCTGATTGCACGACGCCGTCGTCACTCATTTCGAGCGTTGTTACGTGGTTGTTACTCTGTGCGCACAAACTATTTACTCTTGCTACGCTAACGCTACGACTTAGGCCCGGTTGTTTCAAGTTCGATCAAAGTAAGCAGTCGATTAAAGCCTAGATTTTTACGAAAACGGATCGTCTGATTGGTGGAGAACGTAAAAATCTATGCTTTAAAAGAACGCTTACTTTAATCCAACTTGAAACAACCGGCCCTTAGGCCCGGTTGTTTCAAGTTCGATCAAAGTAAGCGTAGAGTTAAAACTCAAATTTTTAGTACTTTTTTCAAAAACGAGTTGTTACAACTCGGATTAAGCGAAATCTTTCAGAGAATTCTGAGCGGAAATTTTAGATTAAACTACCGGTCAGAGACGCGCTTGCGCACCGCGCAATGTAATTGACATCTGTCAATAAAATATTTTTTTATTAATTTTTCGACATTTTACATACAAAGTGTCGAAATGTACAATATTATGTTAGGGTGACACAGGCTTTTCTGACGATCGACTGATCCTACAGTATATCCTTAACAGGAGAAATAATTTACTTAGACCTCGAACAATACTTTTTTGTGAGAAGAAATTGATTTTTCCGCAACTCTAAATGAATTTTACCGCAGGGCATTGTCGACAATATTTTTTTCAAGGTTTCTATTTCACTCGGGTTTTGATAATTTTACATTTATATCGATGAAAGGTGCGTATGTGATGCATCTGGAATACTGTTTCTTGGACTGCGGATAGGGTCAGCCATTACCAGAGCAATGGTTCCTCAGACCACATTTTAGTCAGCCGAAGAGCACTATAAAAATCAGAAATATATTTGTCATTATGTCCAAACAAAATATCAAGTTATGACAAACGGTACCAGATTTGGTAATTGCTATATTGTAGAAGACTATGCCCTCAAACCATATGTACAGCAATTTTTAATGCTGCAATAGGTCTGAAGGCCCAATTTTAATTGCGGTCCGATAAGAACACCTAGATTTTAAAGAAACCAGAAAGATGGATTGCGACCTCACCGGGAATCGAACCCGGAATTCTCAGTATGCAGAGCCAGTGACATAGCCACGGACAACGAACTTCGATGTTATTTACCAATGTTGTCACATGGTTTGGTCATGTGGAACTGATGAGCAAGGAAAGGATGGTAAGGAAAATTGTTTGTCGAAAGCAGCAGAAGCAGAGGACGTCCACGGAATAATAGTAATAAAACAATATATTCGGTGTATGAAACTCTTTTATTTTATTGTATTTTATATACCTATCTATCTTGTATTTTATATACCTACCTATTAACAGGAAAATTAATATTTTAATAAAAAATACAACTTGTAGCCAGATCTCTTTTGGCATTATGCCTTTCCAAAACAACTTCGTGAATTTCCTGCCGATTCTTTAGATAGTTGGGTTTTGAAAATATCTAACTGAACCACATATAATTTATTCTGCGATTCACTTTGAGTGTGGGCTTTGGATTCACTTTTCTTATTACCTGTAAACAAAGAAAAGGTTATAAATAGAAAAACTAAAGAAATACAATACAGATCAAATAAAAACGTATTGTTCTTGCAAACACTAAATAGGTTAAACATTTAATTTCGTCAATAACTAACCTTCCTGGCGCATTTCATCATATTCTCGAATCTACTTCGAAAATCTGTTGGGCAGTAAGCATTTAGGCGGGAACAAAGCCACAAAACATTAAATTAGTTACGTAATGCGGCCAACTAGTCTCCTTTCATCTTCTTATGGACATCTTCAGTCCTTATTTAGTAAAACAGCATTGTTGATGATATTATGAACTTCATGTATCGAAACATATGCGTGCTGTCAAATGAAATTTAAATGATGTGATGCCATATGCAAAATTATTTTGGCGTGCATTTGTCTATGATTTTAAGTTTACACAATTGCAACACCCCTAATTCGATATTGACAGATTTTTAGTTTGAAACAATTCTTTCTGCGAGATTTCGCGTGACCTTGAGGTTAAGCTCAGTTTAACCCAGGTTTTCCGCTTACTTTGATCGAACTTGAAACGACCGGGCCTTACATAGATTGCCGTTTGGCATGTGGACAGATACGATAAACGCGAATACCACGCACTTTCGTTCTTTCAAAATAAAAAATTACTTCTGATGTCATGTGTCTGTTCTTTCAAAATAAAAAATCACTTCTGATGTCATGTGTCTGTTAAATGGCCAATCAGCCACGCCTTTAGATGCTACGTTAATCCGTTAATACATTTTCGATAATATGCATCCTTAACCCTAAACTAAAAATAAGTGAGACATTTAAAAAAAATATATATGATTCTGAATAATTTGCTAAGCTTTTTAAACATTTCTAATAACATCACTTCAATAAACAAAACGAATCAGGTACAAGATTATAATGATATCAAATTCTGCGTAGCGGTTCGAGTCAACACAAATAAACCACCGACAATAAAATGTGAGGTCAAAGATAAACATGATATCTGAAAATGGGGTCAGATATACTTTATTTATCCGTATATCAATTAAACCATATATCAATAATTTCTGTAATTTTGATTTGAAGCAAAATCGAGAATTATGATAGCGTTTGTCTGCAAACTGTAAAGAAGGTAATTGATTCTAAGGAATTCCAAAGGGTTCGGATATGTATTTCTCGTGATTTGAAAAGAGAAATTCCAGCCTAAACCCCAGTGAGGTGTTTACTTCGAATCTGACCATCAACTGAAAGCTGAACGGTCGAGAAAAAAAAAAAAGTCAAAGGCATTCATCCCTAGATGCGTCTGCTGAGTGTGCTTTTACTTACCACATAATATTTCATTCTCTCTCTTGCCGAAGGTTTATGGGTAAGTAGAAATGAGATGAGTGCTGCATTCTTTATTACTACAGTAAGGAAGCGAAGGCTTGATGCGGAGCTTTCAAAAAACGTTTAATATTTTTGGCCACTCGATAAAAAGTACGTTTCAACGCAAATATTTTTCACACACAGAGAGTAAATATTTAGTACCGTTTTAGTTAGATAAAAGGAACTCGGGGGACGGCTCGCGGCGTCGGGACCAGGTTTACGATGGTAAGGACACGTTAGACGGAACAAAGGGGCACAAGGACGTGTCTCAAAAGGTCTCGAGGGTCTCATACAAAGGCGGCTCCGAATCGTCTGGCGCTCCGGGCTTTCCCGGTACCTCTTTGGCTGCTCGCCTTTCACACCGTGTTTTATGGCGTCATAAAATACGAATTATGTTTAAAAAACGTGGGAAATTAAAAGAATTAAAAACATCAAAATTCCCGTGTCAAATAAAATAAAGTCAATGGTAAACGGTGACATAATTTTTAGAATTTAAAATTGGTTGGTCAAATGTGGAGAACTAAAAACAAAGTGACAACCTAATAGTAATGGAGTAAAATAAAGAAGTTGGAATTTTGGGAGTACCCCAGATATCCCGAGGGAGGCGAAAGAAAGGAAGCTGTAGTGTGCAAGTGTAGCAAGTGTGTAGGAAGTGTAGCAAGAGTAGACGAGTCCCGTACTATACCCAAAGCCATTTCACCAACATGATCAAGATCGAGGGTAAGAACGAGATGTAGGTGAGCGGATCATATTAAGACAGACCTGCAGATGGGCGAGTGAGATGTGCAGGGATCGAGTCCCCTGAGAAGAAGAAGAATGTAAACATGTAACGAGCTAGATAATTCTTTTACTTATAGATATGAAAAAAGAATTTCCTAAAAAGTCTACATTACTAATGTTATATTACAAAAGCCTTAGCATTTAAGATAATAAATAATATATTGCATGTATTACCGACGTAATAGGCCATATAAAAAGTCGCTGAAGGGCAGAAAGAAGTGTCTAAGCAGTTTAATTAAATTAACAAAATACACAGTGAAGCTGTCGAGAGCGATCAAAATTACATTGAAGCGTTCCTTATAATGGCGTTTGACATCGGAATGACGTCAAATAACAAGCATACGGGCATTACGTACCTACACTAAAGTATTGAATTGCAAACAGAACATTATTCTCGTATGACCACAATGCTGGCAACCACAACACCGGGAGTCGTAAAATGACAAAATCGTAATAGAGTCGTTACGAGGTGAGGAATGCTTGGCGATTCGTTGTCTGCGAGGAATGGCAGCACAAAGTGACTGACAGTTAGACAAACACATTCGGATGTGACTGAATGAGATTCAGGTCTAACGAAATGGGCTTTGTGATTTATAATATTGTTTTACAGCGACACGACAAAAGCTTCACTGGAATGAAAAACACTATGGGGCCTGTGATACACACATCGCTTCGTGTGGCTACCAATAGGTCGTAACAAACAAAACATGACTCATCTTCAATGGTCACGGCGCTGCCTCTCACATTGATTAAATATTCTCAGAGAAATAAAATCGTATTCATTATTGCTGGTGGATCCGGATAGGTAAATATTCCGGATAACAAATAAATATTTTACGTGGGTAATATATTTGTACATATTGATATGTTGTTTACAAGAGACTGTCTCAAGGAATCTCTCGCGAAAAAGATGATGTGAAAAGCATTGAAAATTGCAATATATGTCCTATATGCAAGCACAACATTTACATATATAGTAGAAGTACAATAACAATAATTAGAAGTGTAAAAACATTGTGAGATATTTGGAAAGAGATATGAAGCAAAGCAAACGTGAGCAAAGAGTAAATATGAATATGCTTTTCCTTTACATACAAAAAAATCTTTGCTAAACTTTTTAATATAAAAATAAGCTTTAACTAAAAAAATTCGGAGAATGTATCAGAATTTCATATTCCCGATTACATCTGAAATTAAAAATATATAAATAATTTTAATTGGAATCAAACACGGTCAAGTCTTTAATGAACACATAATACAGACAGTTGTGACTAATATACATACTTCGCAATGTTTTGATCAGTAATTGCAGCGCGCCGGTGTCCAATTACAGCGCTTGCATAATACTGTGGGTAGGTACTAGGTACTGCGAGGGTATCTACCTCGGTAGGGAAACCCTATTTGCATTAGTCTCGGAGGACAGTCCAATACGTGCATCAAATAATGCGAGCGAGGGACGAAAGGGTACAGTCGAGTGATTAATGCCCCTTTGAGATTAGATAGAAAGGATTGAAAGCAAACAATGTTTAGTGTATAAGTGATGTTATTTATCTCTTTCACCCTTAAAGGTTCGCACCCCGCTTTTGATGCTCCCGCGCCTTTGGATTCTATTAGAATTTGAATAAATCAAGAGGTTATACAAAACAGTATCAGCATTTATATGGACGCACTTAAGAGCAATTACGCTAAAAGCTTCTGATTAAGCTCGCGAACACATTTAAGCTTGTATTTGGTCCTTATAAAATTGCCGTTTTTCATATTGGCTAGTTTCGATATGTTTCATTCGATTTGGATTGCAAATTCAAATTAATGTCACAGTAAAGCTATGACATTCCTTTTCCAAAATTAGTCATTCTTTTGCTTTCTCGCCGTTTGCGACCATTGAGTTCGGTCGTAGCAATAGACCGGCGCCACACTGCGCGGATCTTCCGTCGCGTCCTTTCCGTCGCGTCAAATCTTCAAAGCAAATTGATCGACCGATCATCCGCGTAGTGTGTTAAATGTAGCGGCGTTCCGCGACGGAAGTGACGCGGCGGAAGATTCGCGCAATGTGGCGCCTGCCTAATGCTAACAAACGGTACGTAATATCAACGACGCATATGGACCAGGTACTAAAAATGGACGCACGGTTTTTGGTTTGATCGTATCCATTCTGGAAATGTCGATCTCAACGAGCCCCGGGGACAACCGGAGAATACAGTCTATAATGACGAATTGAAAGATATAGCGAAAGCGGATTCATCTGAAACCACCTGAGATATGGATTCATTTGTGTCAAATTGGGAAAATAAAGAAGCTCGCAAAGTGGGTACCGTGCGAACTTGGTGAAGGGCTCGCATCTCGCTCGCATCGAGACTTGCCGTAATTAGTTTGTCGAGTCAGCACATAAATGAGGGAGTTCTGAATCGGATTGTTACTTGTGATGAAAAGTTGATCCTGTATGATAATCGGAAACGTCGCAATGGCTGGACCCAGGGGAGGCAGCCAAAAAATGTCCTTAACGCAAATTGAGTCAAAAGAAACCGCTTGTGACTGTACGGTGGACCTGTGCCGGTATTATTCATTACAACTTATTGAGATTTGGCACAACATTTACTGTAGAGTAATACTGTAAAAAATTTAAAAAAATGATGGATAAGCTCGCTATTAAAGAACCGAGACTTGTCAACTGCTCTAGTCCACCATTTTTCCACGAAACGCATGTTTACACACTGCACAACGGACAGTCTTAAAATTACAGGAGCTTCGAGTGGAAATTGTCCGTTACCCACCTTACTCGCCAGACCTTGCACCTACTGATTTCCATTTTTTCGTAATTTGGATAACTTTTCACAAGGGAAAAATTTCAACTCGGCGACGATGAAAAATTTAATTAAAGAATTCATCGATTCCCGGCCCCGGGATTTCTACAGCAAAGGTATCAATAAAATTACATTAAAATTGCAAAAGTACATCGAACAAATGGCCGTTACTTCGGTTAATTAGATGCACCTATACTTTTCATAGAAAAATCTTAAATTTTTTTTTCTATATAAAACGGGATTTCATTTGTAAGGACCTAATACATAGCAGTTAATTTAAAATGCGCTTCTATCAGTCTCCGCTATCAATCATTAACAACACATACATATGCATCGAATGTGTAGGCGAGTTGAAAGGCAATGCGAATACACAAACACGAAAGAACAAACTTTCAGGTGATTGCCAGCATTGCAGTTGGTCTAAGAAATTAAGTGAGTTCAGCTTTAATTTGAGCAGGTACAGCGTCGAAGTGAAACACAAAGCCACGTCGCAGACATTCGGCGAACCGGCGTGCCTGCGTGGTTTAGTTAGAGAGGAAGTTAGGCATCGCCGGGGCAGGTCGATCGGCCCGACTTCCACCCACGTGGCCGGGACAGCGGGGGCAATGCATGCGAGGAGTCAAGCTCGTTCAAAACAACACAATTTCAGGTCGCCGGGGAGAAAGAGGCGAAATTTTTGATGGCAGTTCGTTAAAAATGCTTTCTTGGATATCAACCTATTGCGGAGTTCCGGTTGCAGAGATTCGAGGAGACTGCGCCGAAGGATGGTGGCAAATGATAAGGGGTCATGAGGTCGGGGATTGGGGCGCGGTCTGAGAAATTTGTGGAAATTAGCCATTGTACAAATCGACGATACGTTTCAGCGAATCCTAGGTACGAGAAGATGAAATAATCTGAAGTATTTAAATATCGCGTCGACAGAAAAATATTCAAAATTTATTATGCCCCATCGATAGAATAGAGCTTACGACCATCTTCATAAGTACTTACTTAACACTTTGTGTCGTCTGGTAAAGCTTACTCAACACCAAAGACCTCTCGACACGTCTAACACTCAACCTTCGGTCTTTGTTACTCTTCTAATATTGTGGCATTCCAAAGAAAAATAAATACGTTGATTATATTATCTACATTATCTAATGCATAGATTGTGAAACTTCTTCAAATACAGCAAAATAATATTATTGATGGATTTGGCGTTAACACGGTAGAGATTATTCACGATCATTAAATTTTTCATTCAATACTTAATAGATTAATATATATTCCTCTCCTATAGCGGTTATAATAACGTATTAATAAATAATTTGTTAAATAAATAAAAAATAATTGCTTTATATATTCCGGGCATAATATTAGTAATAATATTTATATCATTTCATGGAGGAAAATACTATATATCCCAATATAATAATTTCGTTGTCATTGTAAATGCTTATTTTTTAGGAACCGACATGTACAAGTATCGTCATGTTTGATGGGTTATCTAGTATACAGGGTTATTTGTAAAACATTAATAACCTCGCGGTAGTATATTCCTGTCTTGATTATGAGTCGAAAATGTTCTAGCTATTATGACCTAATATCAATAGTTTAGGAGATATGCGACATCAAAGTTTGCATTTTTTTTTCTCAATATTTCTGACTTATTTTTTGTAAAACGTTGGACAATCATTACAGTAACTTATATCGAATATGAAAAATTCATTCTCTTTAATGCAAGTCAAATAAAATAATAAAAACCTTCGAATTCCAATTGGAAAACATTCCAATTGGAATTTTTTTAGGGTTTTTATCATTTTATTTAACTTGTATTGAAACGAATGAATTTTTCGTAATCGATATGAGTTACTGAAATGATAGTCCAACGTTTTACAAAAAATAAGTCATAAATATTGAAAAAAAAAAATGCAAACTTTGATGTCTCATATCTCCTAAACTATTGATATTAGGTCATAATAGCTTGAACGTTTTCGACTCACAATCAAGACAGGAATATAGCCCTGCGAGGTTATTAATGTTTTACAAATAACCCTGTATAGCTAGTATCTACTAAAATTACTAAAAAATTTTCGCCTAATATTAGAGACCCGCGTATTACACTAATAATAACTAATACTAATAAAAATAAAAGTGTTGGTCTTAAATTCAAAGTCAAGAATAAATAATTTAGAAATAGTTTACGAAATTTTATATGGAGATTGTAATAAAACATTTGTACATAAAACGGTCAAACTTCTAGAAATCTCAAAATTACACTAAAAGAACGTCGTCTATGTCTAAGTAGTAATAATTTATCTGAATTCGCCAACCACATCATGGATATTAATCATTCTTTTCATTCATTAAACTTCTCCATCCCGTCGCACGTAAAGAAAATAAAATGAATAATAACGTCAAGTCTAAAAATGAAAAGAAATTTTAGAGTATTAATTTGCTTAACAATAACTAACTTTCACTAACTTTTCTGCTCTTTCTTTCACCTTACAGTAACTTCGGCTCATTCTGTCAGTGTCTACTCAATTAATTTAATTAATCAATTAATAATCGACGAAAATACCTATACAATTACTTGATTTGTTCAATTTATTTTGCATGATGGCGAATGTTTTGCGGTCGCGTCTTGTGTGCACATTCCTCCAGTGAACCCGAATGGGTTCTCATTTATTGTATAATTGACTTTTGTAATTGAGTTTGGTCTCTTTTGACTGCTTATTCTATATTATTGTTTACATGACTGCTTATTCTATATATTGTGTTATTAATTCAGATTTTGATAATTAGATAATATGTATATGACCTTCCCCATTGTAATTTAATTAGATTACACTAACTATATGATTGTAAGTGGTTATCCCTCATCACACACAAGAATCATAATTCTTTTTGGTGAGGATATACACACAAAAAAAAAATTGAATTGTAAACACTTTTAGCATTGTAATAAAATATTATATATTATTAATTAAATAAATAAAATAAAAATGTTCAATTTTAATTTTTAGTATACGTTGTATCTTGATGAAGGAACCATTGATTCCGAAACATGTTGGTATATGTATCGAGAAATATTGGTTTTATATACCATTTTTTAATATATAATAAAAAACTTTCGCAAATAAACATTCCTAACCTGTCGACGGAATTAGGATGCAATATAATAGAAAACCGGTTATTGCCGTCATCCGATAACAAATCCTTTCGCAATCCCAAATCTTAATTCGCCCATTGATATTTTATCAGCGGTTAGCCAACCGTGTAATAATGGAGTTGCATCAACCGTTACAACAGTCCGTTCCTTGCGACAGTGAAGTGCAGCCATTTTGCATAATATGCACTTTTGAATGTCGGCGCGATGCCCTATCCGTTGCACGAAGCGGGGCCGGAGGGAGGAAGGGACGCGGGAGGGGTGCGATTATGAACGATGACTCACTCGACAGTGCCGAGGGGTTGCCCATGGAAAACCTTTATAAATATGTATACACTCTGGCACACAGCGGAGGGAAAAGGGAAAATGTCATGCTTTGTGGATATTAGAAAATTTAATGTCATCACTTTGGAGGGATTCAGTTTCGAAATACAAAAAGCAGCGTGTTTACTTTGCATTAAGTAGTATATCATAGTCCAGCTTTAATAGGTTTTTACAATGGAAAAAAATTACTTTATGCATTAAGAGGAAGCCAAAAAACATTTATTAAGTAAACAAAAATAAATACCATGAAATACATAAATCCGTTATTAACTGATATGGCAGTTTCGTGCAACTTGGTTACATTGATTTTCACTATACCAAACTTTACACCATACACACTATTAAGCCACTACTATAGTTTCGAGGGCAGTCTCTCCTCACTATCAAGTGTAATTAATAATTAATATTTTTTGTTGCTCCTTATGAAACTTTAGTAGTGACAAAATAACTCAATGTACGTTTAGTATAAAGGTAAGTTTAGCGAAAGTTAAAATAAATAAATAAATTTCAGCCAAATATTCATTGATGGAATAGTATTAAATATATTTTTAATTTAAAAATAACAACATATTCCACACTTCAGTGCACCATTTCCTTTACATGAATTATAGTTATGATCAGAAAACATGTTAGAAAATTGTAATGAACAAGTAGGGCGTTATCTTAGAATCGAAGCCAAATCGATTTATGTCCGCTTAAAACGTACCTAAATATTTGACTATTACACATTTCTAAACGTTAAAATTTCAACATTTGGGCCTACGCTAGCGCTAGTGAGCGTGAATATGTGTAACGATATTGGGATTAGAAGCCGATTTGAGTGTACGGTGCATGAAACACGCACGCTGGCGCGGCGCACATTGTTTCCCCCTTTCCGATTTATTCCGTACACCGAATTCGTGAGGCAAGTTGAAAAACCTCGCCGGCCGAGTAGCTGCACGCGCTGGCGGCTGGAAATGTTTCGGTGTCAGCCGCTAACGACAATAGACGGCGAAACGCGGAAGTTACAGTTAAATTGGAAAATAAATATCCCAGTCCGCCGGGCAAGTGGGTACCCGAGTTTCATTTCGAACAGCGCACCACCGTTTCACAGTTCGTCGGGCGCGCCAATCTTTCCGGGCCGGAGGACAGTCGGGGTACGCAGAGTCCGGTTCCTGTTATGTTGCGAACTCCCTAAATCATTCGAGTCAAATATTCTTGAATTCAGCCGTCTTTCAGTCCACAGCAGGCCAATCGTCTACCGCATATTGTTACATTTTCACTGAAAAACTTGGAAGTTTTTTATCCCGGAAGGTTTTTATTGTCAATTATTTTTGACTCGTATAAAGGCGAATACAAAATATGTACCTTTTTATTATTTACTGTCCGTATTAGGCTAGATGGGTTCTAGAATTGACATTCTTAATTAACTAAAGGAAAATAAAAACTGTGCGAGTTATTATAACAATATATTATAACATTAAAAATCAAAAATGTATAGTGTTTGTGTATGAGGGTCGATCTCCTTGAATAGCATATTGTACCTACTGATGTTACTTTAGAAGATTCACATTAATGTAAATAATAATTTTGGTGGAAAAAAAAAAACTATTGATGTTTCTCTCAAAATTTCTAATAATAATCCTAAATTTCGCAGGATCTAAACGAACTCAGAATTATTTTGTAATACATACAAAGAGTCAGTTCAATAAATACTTTTAATTTGCTCCGCTTAGGAAAACTATAATTAATAATAAAAATATTAAAATAAATAATAAAAAATAGTAATTATAATTATACTAGCTGTAACCCGTAAAAACGACGGAAAATTGGTTCGCGTCTTTGCTTAGCTCTAGTATATATGTAAAGTTATTTTTGGCGATCCACGGAGAGGCGGCCGTAGCATCACGCGTAGAGCACCCGGTTCGGGATTGCTGGCCCGGGGTTGAAGCCCGATCTCCGGCCGTTTAATTTGTTTTTTTTAGCCGTGAATTCGAATTAAATTACGGACTTTATACGAAGTTACGGACGGACAGACAGAGAGATAGACTGACAGACAGTCAGACGGACGGACGGATGGACAGACAACGAAATTATCATATTTTATAGTAAAATTATATAGAATAATTAAACACTCAATGTTAAATACCCATTGTACTAAAACTATATAAATGGAATAGCTTAAGAAAATAACGTCCCATTTCAAGATAACCTGATATGATAAGCTGGTACCTACCGTAAAAATAAACATTAAATAGTGGAAAAAAATTTAAAGATGTTTTAATTATATCATTAAAAGACAATAACTTTAAAAGGGTGTTAAGAAGAAACAGAGATTAAAGGGGCATTTTAATGTATATTTAAGCGACTTTTGAAGGAAGCGGGAATTGTTTTGGCTCAAATTAATATAAAGAGATGAATTTTACTGCCTCCTGTATTTTTCCACTGTAGATAATTCAAGGAAAAATTAAAATTATGAAAACGATGTAATGAGAAAAATAATCAGTCAATATAAAAGTTAACGTATATTGAAGTGTATATTTATAACTTATATTTCCAGAACGGGCGAAGAGCCTAGTGCAGAACTCAGTCATTTGAAAATAAAATATTTATGTACAAAATAAATAAATCTTTATCCTTTATCTGTCGTCGGGTATTTAACATTCTTATTTGCACAAGATGACATAAAAATGTTGAAAAAAATATGTACTAAAATATTTTTAAGTAGAACTATTGTTAGAATACTGATATGATAACAGAATGGTATTAGATTTGATAGCAAATCTGATGTCATATGATTGTAATAAATAAGTAAATGAAAAATACATGTGGTTACCTACATTCAAATGACACTCGGAAGTCGTAGTTCAGTAACATTAATTGATCCATACAGTACAAGGATGACAGCTTATTCTCGCTCACTTGACATACTCCTACGATTGAAACAGAATTGCTGTAATTTGTTATCAACGAAATAAAACATTATCACTGGTAACTTACCTTACTACTTACACATAAACCATAAATGCTATCGCAAAACGTATTTCTGGCTTAGCAATACATATATCCAAAAGTATATCCATAAATATTTATTAAGAAAGGAACTAAACTTTCGAGCCTAACGTGACGCAATGAATATCTCGGTGGATTATATGTTTAGTATAAATAATTAAAATGAAATGGAAAAAGGGAAACGAAAAAATAATTTTGAAAAAAAAAATTTAACCCCTTAACCTAAAAAGCTTTTATTATTTTTTATATGTTGTGGTTTTTTATTAGTCGATTCTGCTAACAAATTTTAATTCACTCGAGATTTAGGTACTTTAAACTATTTTACTTAATTGGTAAGAGCATTTTTTAAAGTAATATATTATCTTTTTAACAGGAAAAATCAGAAAAATGCACTTTTAATTCTTATTTTTTTACTTAAAATTACAAAAATCAATCTTACTCTACTTTTATTGGTCAATCATCAATCTTACTCTACTGAGTTCCTAATCAATAAAAAAAATGTTACTTATTTTAAATAACTTTTAAGATAATTAACGAAACAAAAATAAAAATCCGGTACATTTAAAACATATTTCTTCCTTGTGTTCCCTGCACACATTTTTAACGCATTTTTGACATCGTTACTTTGTCATACGATGCTTCTTATAATTAGAAAAAGCACAAATTCTTCTCTTTTCAATATTTCGATCACTCTGCGTATTATTATAATAATTATTATTATAATTATTATGATAGTAATTATTATAATTATTATAATGATTATTATAATTTTGATGTTTAATTATAATTTCGGCATTTGACTATTTCATTTAATACCTCATCGGCAATATACATTGTGTTACGCATGGGAACGCAACAGGCGGCCCTCAGTAGATAATGACATAAAAACAATGAATAAAAATGTGTGTATTTTAATATTTGTGTGTCAAAAGACAATGATAATTTTAATATTCTGACAATTTGTGAATAATATATTTTTTTTCTTTGGGGCCCCAAAATCATTTGCAAACTTGTATGTTTTGTTAGATTAAGTATTTTTTGTATAACTTATATGTTTTGGTTAGAATTAAGTACCTTTTGTATAAGTTATTACCTTTTGTATGTTTTTAAATATTTCTATTCTGTGTTTTTTGAAAAATAAACTGACTGGGTTTTGGCGGTCTTATTAATTCTGAATACTGACGGGAGATAACAGGGATTGTGCATACAGACAACCCGCGAGACGCGCATCTCATTTTTGGAAGATGACGACGATCTCGCGGATTACAAATAACATTAAATATATACATTTTTTACATTTCTTTTTCTAACTGCGCAATAGATTGGCAGGTAGCCGTCTGAAAGGGAGCCCGAAACAGCGCGCGCACCCCTCACGCGGCATCCAATACGGTGAAGCTGGGTTTATGGACCACACGCCGGCGTCCCGTGAAGGGCGTCCGGGCCGTAATACGAAAAAATTCGCGAAATTGAATTTTTTAAAAAATGCACAAAACCTGGCATGTCGTATACCGTTGGATTCGGCATGTCATTTCCTGTCAGGATTCACTAAAAAATAAACAATCGGATTGGTTTTGAGGGAGATATGTCGAGAGATAAGATTCGACCCTTTTGAGGCGAATTACGGTCGCTGACACATCCGGACACATTAGTCATAATTAAATTCATATGCGGATGTGTCAGACGCCCAAAATGATGTAATTTATATATATGTACCTCTCTCCAAACGAGAGCAATCTTAGATAGGCGAGCCAAACGCGCCGTCTAAGCACTACAGCGGCACGGTATTACACGCGCCTGCGACTCTTTTCCGTGCGGATGCAAGTGGTCCATCACTCTCCGCTACTGCACCATCTCGAGATTTATCTCCCCCCCAAGACTAATCCTATTATGACCGTTAAAATCCCGTTATGTCTATTTTTTTGGTATAAATAAAGGAAGGTGAAATGGACCAGGCAGTGTGAAATTCTCGCTTTTTCTTGTGCTTTATCGGTCGTAATGTCCGTCACTCTCCTGGTTCAGTGCACCGTTTTGTATAGTCTGAACCTGTGTTTTATTTAAAATCTCTTTCCTGTTCAGTAAAATGTGATAAAAGTGTAGAAATATAAATTTTGTAATTTTTCAAATATTTTTAAATATTTTAAATTTTTAAAATTTTTAATTTTTTTAATTTTTTAATTTTTTAATTAATTAATTATTGATTAAAATCTCGCAAAACTCGCGTGTCCGCGGCCAGGCATCGGATCGTGCAACCTCCCTATTTTACAAATCTACTAAATCGTTGCCGTTCGCCATTTTGTGTGGAACACATTGTAAAACATGTCAATATCCGTTACTCCTCTAATGTGACGCATATGACCTTTTGGTTTATGAACAATATTTATGGCGGGTATTCTAATTATTGTAGACTTTTTAGTAGACCAAACATTACTATTTTTACCACGGACTATTGTCCGATCGAATGGTATTCGAAGTTCATTATCCAAAATGGATGATGAAAAAAAACTGATAAATATTTTGAGGGATGGTAACGTCGCTAGAAATGCAAAAAAAAAAGAAACAGATCCGTTGTTGGTTGAAGAAGTTGTGGATTCATTTGTTTTTCGTTAATTTCGCAGTCCTGTTCTATCTCCAAGTAGTCCTCAATCTCACAGCTTCAGATTGCTCTTCACTATCATTATGGTATTTTTTCTCGCTCAGTATTCTCTAGATCATTTTCTGTGTATAATGTTAAAACTAAGTGTATACCACGAAAGAAAACAAAACCAAAATTCATTACTTATCAAAAAAGTTACATAGTGGCTTTTTATTAGTTGATTCGACTAACAAGCAATTCGCATATCGAAAATGGCGACTTTTTCCAGCGTGACGCAATCGCCCCTAGAGATGCCCTGTCGGTTGATACGGTGAGTTGAAACGGAGAATCAACGCGATACACTCAATAGTTCGAAAGAGAAAGTAACAAATGTTCGCAGTGTTAGTCGAAACGACTAACAATAGCCTTCTAGGGTTAAGGACTACGCCCGAGTGTATTCGAGCGGCTGTTGCGAGCGAAAATTTCCACAACCGAGATAACTCAGGCGAACTTTACGCGCAAAAAAGACCACTCCCGAATATACTCACATGAAAATACAAACGATTTACAGTATGTAGAAGCGAGACAAAATATAGCTGCGATGATTCAAACGAGGTACCACTCCCCCTATCTCCCAATCTCCACAAATCGGGTGACATCACGTATGTTCAGTAAATAAAATTCATCCATAAAGAAGGCGCCTTTTTTCCATTCTTTAATGATTACTTAAGGGGTTAAAGACGATAACACTAGCGTTGTAAGTCAGTAACTATTTTCACTTGTAGCGTGTATTCCGTGGCAGTATCGTGTTAAGTAACCCGTCCTGTCACGCGGGAGACCGGGCTTCCCTTCCCCGCTAGGTAGATTATTAAAATTGTTTTCATTGAATTTAAACATATTTTTTCCGAACCAAAAAACAATGTAACTAGTATTTTGCAGAGGTGCTACGATACACGTATTTGAGATATGAAACGCGATTTTTTTCTTCTTTATGCAATCTTTTCATTTTAACAGTTTCGGATCTCGCTTTTGAATTATATCCATACCTATAAAACTCAACGTCTGTCTGTCTGTCTGTTGTCTATACAAATCCACACCGTTTGTCCGATTCGATTCAAATACTAATGCTTTGGGACCCGGCGGGTAACATAGGCAACATTTCCCCTCTATTCTCATACCCCTCCCCCTCACATATTTTCGATGCAAATCTGTACCGTTTGACCGATCGGACTCAAAATTTGGAAACTTATTCTTAAGAACTCGGCGGGAAATATATGTGATATTTCCCTCCTATTCTTTTAACTCTTCCCTTCCCTGATATATTTTCCAGGTAAATCTGTACCTTTCGACCGATCGGACTCAAAATATGGAAAATTATTCTTTAGGATCCGGCGGGTAACATATTCGACATTTCCCCCCTATTCTTTCAACCCTTCCCCTCCGCTGATATATTTTCTAGGTAAATCTGTACCTTTCGGCCAATCGGACCTCAAAATTTGGAAACTTATTCGTTAGAACTCGGCGGGTAACATATGCGAAATTTACCCCCTATTCTTTTAACCCTTCCCCTCCGCTTTTATATTTTCGATGCAAATATATATACCATTCGAATCGAATCCTTAACCCGTGCAACGCCGGGTAAGGACAGCTAGTGTAAATATAAATTCCTCATCGAGCTAACATTGCGAAACAGTCTCGATATAGGAAGATTTCTTAGGATGGTAGGATACACATCCCCTGATTGTTTCAGCAATACGTTACAACTCTAAACATAATTATTTTCCAATACTTTCCACTAACCGAATATTTTTATAAAATCGGTGAAATTTTTTCTAGCGCTTTCTGCGAAATCCAATTTGCATGTCTACTTGTTCTCGGAAATAACCGCGATGGTACGCAACATAACGTTTCAGAAAATAGATTATTTTTCTTACTTACGTTTTGATTAATGTTATCCCAGAGATTTAAGTAATTAGGTCCGTGTGAATGATTACTTCTGACTGACGTTACGTGAAGAGAACGTTAGGTCTATTGTGGCTCTTATTAATGTGTCAGAAGTCAGAAGTACAGTTAAAACACGAGGAAATTCGTTTCGGCTTTGGCACTGCTTTGCCGTTTCAGGTGTTGTGGCGTGTATTTAAATCCAGTCGATATGATTCAAATATAAAATGAGACGCTCTCGAACATCATTTACAAAAATTTCCCCTTCATCTAAAGTGATTTTTTTCTTGTGCGAGGGTCATGCAGAGTATGATTGTACGAGAAGTTGGAAGAAAACTCATAAAACTTTGCGAAATCACTTACAGCCCAGCAATATAACGCCAATGGTTGAAAGACAAGTTTGGTCATATAAAACAGACAAATGACAAAATGTTGGTAAGAAAAATGGCACTAGAAATATAGGATGTTCGCGAAACACCTGGTGTGACCAAGTAAACCAGATACTGGAATATGGAAAAATCAATATTATAAAGTTGTGCGACATTTGGCACGGCAGAGTGCGTAGCCAAAATGCTCACATAGTTTGTAACAGATACCGCCTCCGAAATCTTTTTGAAATAAAGATGAAAATAAAACTCTAGACAAAAGTGAAAGTAAAAACGTTAAGAAATTTTCTATCGCAGTTTTCATAAACAAACATTACTGGGGAGCATTTGAAAAAACGGAATAAATCTGATTAGTTTACCCGATTTTGAAAGAGCTTCGCAATTTTTAAAATAAAAATTACGTCATTGATAGATGTGGTAGTTAATTTTGTGGGGGAACATGCTTATTTTAATGTACACTAAATTAAACTTTGTAATACAAACAGTTGAGTTTTATTTATTACTAATACAGTTTGAGAGGAGCAGTCCCTATTATTACATATCAGTCATTAATTACACCTGATGATGAGAGTATATAGCAGTGATAAATATAACTCGACGTGGGTGCATTAGAAAGTTTAATTTAGTGAAAATGAACATAAAGTTTATTTCACTCGGGGGCTTTAAAACTGCATACATAAAAATTGAGTTCAAAAAGTTTCCTAGCGTTAAATATCGATTCGGGTCCGAGTGTGCAGTACGCGGGTATTGTTGTAATTGTCCGTCCAGTTAGTCCGCGGCGCGCGCGGCAGCAGCTCGCAGCGCGGGAACGAGTTTTTTCGTCCCATTATTAATTGAATCTCGTTCCCCGGGCACGACCATCCCGGTCACGTTTCTGCGCCATCATGCTGAAGGGCCGCGAGCAGAAATACCGTCGGCGGGCGGAGTGCCTAAAGCGCCTTCCTCCCCGGCCATCCCGCGGGTTTGGGTTGGCGCGCAGCTAACCGGCGGCGGCGGCGGGACGCGCGCGGGATCGGCGACTTTCTCGTGTCCGTTTGTGGAACCTTTCTTCCTGTGTATCTGCCTAACTAAACGGGCATTGCAACCGGTGTTTGTGACAATTGGAAAGAAGGCTTAGGTCCGGTTGTATCAACTCGGATTACGGTAAACTTTCGTAAGAATCAGATTTTCACGAAAACGGTGATTGCGTGGTTGGTGAAAAACGCAAAAATCGGTGGTTTAAACGAAGGATTACTATATTCCAAGTAGATACAACCGACCTTTATTCGAGGATACATTATTTGTATCTTGCATGCATTGCATGATTATCAATAATGACAATTGTACAAGTACATATATGAATGTATGGTATAAAAACAAAGGTGATATTTGCATAGCTACTAACTTGAAGCATTTAGATAGTATTAACATAAATGTTTATGTCATCTTTTGTATATGAGGGATATAAAAAACTTTCAGCTTTATAGATTCCAGTAAAAAGGCAAATAAGTTTTTAAAAGCAATTGCCACCTCAGTTTTTCTTTTATAAACATACCTACATGTGGCGATTAATTTAAACTTTTAAATATGGATATATATGGCTGTGGATTACTGCCTTTTCTGTTTACATAATCGGATACTGCTGCCTGAAATGTGATATTTCAGTATAACATCGACATCAACTCTTATTTTAGTATGAAGCGGTCATTTTGTCACGTAACACATCCTTGGGGGTTGATTGGTTGAAATGGATATTTTCGCCTCTAAAAAGTGATTTTGGAAGAGATAAGGATATATTTCATATAAAATCTCAAATTCATTACATATTTTAGATATTGCTTTTATACCCCTCATATAGTTTTAATGTCACACTAAGATTACGTGAAACAGAATACACTTTTTTATGGAGGAGAAAAAAAGTAGAAAATGAGATTACGAGTTGTGTTGTAAATTAACAAATAAAATTTAATTAACAATTTATATTATACGAGATATAAAATAACCGACAAAGTATAGAGTGCGTGGGTTCTAAGGTCAACGCAATTATCATATGCAGGGTTCGAGGATATATATCCGCGGATATATATCACGATATATGTCATGATATTTATGGCTTGATTTTTATCTTTGATATATATCCAAAAAAACTTTCTGCGGTCGTTAATAGATGGCGCTAGTTGTATTTTAAAATGCTGCAGATTGTTTTTTTTAAATATCTGCGGTCGTTACTAGATGGCCCTAAATGTTTTTTTAAAAAGTGCTACAGGTTATTTTTTAAATATCTGCGTTAAAAAAGTCCTACAGGTTTTTTTAGATCTGCGGTTGTTACTAGATAGCGCTAGTTGTATTTTAAAAAGTGCTACGATTATTTTTTATTTTATTTTGTTTCATATAATCCATTTTTTAATTCGCACAAAGAAACAAATACTCATAACACTACATTAGAAAGAGCAACTTTTATAACTTATACATAACTAGCTGTTCGTACCCGGCGTTGCACGGGTTAAGGATTGAGTTGAAAATAAATTTGTGAAGGAAACAAAGGTTTGATTCGAACGGTATAGATTTGCATCGAAAATATATCAGGGGGAGGGGAAGGGGTATGAGAATAGGGGGGGGGGGATATCGCTTATGTTACTCACCGTGTCCTAAAGAATAAGTTTCCAAATTTTGAGTCCGATCGGTCAAACGGTACAGATTTGTATCGAAAATATTTCAGGGGGAGGGGAAGGGGTATGAGAATAGGGGGGAAATATCGCCTATGTTACTCGCCGAGTCCTAAAAAATAAGTTTTCAAACTTTGAGACCGATCGGTCAAACGGTACAGACTTGCATCGAAAATATGTCAGGGGGAGGGGAAGGGGTACGCCGGGTCCCAAAGCATAAGTATGCAAAATTTGAATCGAATCGGACAAACGGTGTGGATTTGTATAGAGACATTGAGTTTTATAGGTATAGATAATTGCATATATTAGCTTTTTTCAGTATGCAATTTATTTATTTAATAAATAATAATTCATGTACAAAATAAATTTCCTAATAATTAACGTTTGTATCAATCGACGTTTGCAAAAAAGGAGAAAAAAAAATTTGGATATATATCCAATTTTTGATATATATCGGATAAATATAAAAAAACCGATTTTTGATTTTTATTATAAAAATCGGAATTTTTCGAACCCTGATCATATGACATGCAACGGACCTCGGCGTGACCGAATATTATTTATGGGAAGCGTGCATTATTCGTTCGAATAACTATGTTTATTAAAATATCTCTTTTTAACTGAGTCATGAAGAATAACTATAGCCAGATTACTGTTATTGAATGATAAATATGGATCGTTATAGGTTGAGGAGGGAGATAACCTAGATTGGTATTATAAAACTTGGGAGTGAAATAGGCCTGGAAACCTCATTGATCGGACATATATCTATCACTATGCAAATGATTTGACTTGGATCGCTAAATTTCTCTGCGCTCTCAGATGTCTATCTTCTCTGTACCTGATTAATTGTACACTAATATTGCACATTCATCAAAATCAGGCAGACGTGTTTTTACAGGAGTAATGAATGTACTCAGTAGTAACAGTATTTTGCACTATCCTTAAGGCAAATGTAAAAGTGTGGCATTCGCATACAGTGTCGGCGCATTAAACAGAATGGAGGAACATCGGCCAGTGAAGTTACGGCCAGAGCACGAAGTTGACCCACAATTGTTATCATTTCAAGGACCCAAAGAAACGATTCTTCATCATCATTTATCGTGATGTCATGATAAAGTGGTTAGCGGTACGTCATGGATCGTGCAGGGCTACCAGATCCCCAGGCTGTACTGTTTTTAAACTGAAGTTGATAAAGTGTGGATTCTTCGGAAGGCTTTTGATCCGAGATGGAGAACCTCACGCTTATACATTTTTGTTTTAAAGAATAAACAAATTTTAAAAGAGTTTTTAGAACAAGTAACTTTAAAATAAATTAATAGTACTTTAATTGCATGTTTTTTTTGTAACTTTTATTTTTCTACTATGCATTTCTTTTTATTATGAGTGCACGCTGCAGACACTCTTAATTATAGACTTGACATAACTACTTATCTTGGATTATTTTTAAAAAAACAATAAGAAAACAATTTTAAAAAGACCTAAATAACACAATTTTTCTTTAAATTAACAATACGTAATTACAATTCAGTTATGTGAATGTTAAAAAATAACCCATAAAAACCAAGTATTTATTTTACTCCCTTTCTTTGTAAATTAAGTTTACCATCATGTAATTAAATAATTGATTGACTGAAAATGAAACATGTCTAGAAAAATATCTATGTCAAAAATCTCTAAAAATTTCTTTTCGTTTTATTTCGTCTTACATTCCTTTTGGCGAATGAAAATCTTAACATTATTAATATTTAAAGCATTAACTTTGTGGTTAGACATAATAACAGAATGTTAGTAAACTTAGTAAAAACCACTACCAGATTTACGGACTACCGGTTTCGAGACGTACCCGTCAGGACCAACACTACACTACTATATTCACAACACTATACACCCCAACCATAGTACTGTTAAACTATCACCACTATAGATCACATGCGTGTTAATCTTGTCAGAGACAAGCATGCACTGTGCATCTTGACAATTAAAGACGAATTAAAACATAATACTAAACTTACAGGAATTTAATATATTTCTAAAATGTCAGATATTTTGAGCTTTGATAAGACACTTCATGCTTTGAAGATTAAATTCTAAAAACATTTGTCAGTTAATTTAATCAAGATTCTGATAGAATCAATTATCAGCAATATCGTACCTTATGAATTTCCAGCGTCAAATGATTTAAAATCGTGAATCAGATTTGAGTAATGTAGCAGAAATCTAAAAGATATAAATTATTATTTGATTTCTTCCCAAAAAACCGAATTTTGTTGTCATCTGTGAACCAATCGTCATAAATTTTCGAATTTCGTAGTGAAGTATATATTATACCGACGCGATGGAGTAATTCAAATCACAAATATTCCGTGACGTCGTCAAGCCGCCGCAAACTTTTCTGTAAGGATTCCAATTTGAAAAAAAGCCTTAAAATTTGTAAAAATACAAAATTATACTATAATTATTAATTTTTTTAACGAAAATTAGACAGATCATTTTTATCGTCGCAACGAGTCTGCTTGCAAAGTTTCAGCTCGATTGCATCACGGAAAAAGGGTTAAAAATCGATCCAAAGTTTTTTCGTCAGTCAAGCAAACAAACAGACGCTACGAGTTAAAAGAGAGGGAGTAAAAAGGGAACAATATGCTTTAAATAATATAGGTTTAAAAAATTTTGAATAAAAAGACTGTATTATTTGTATGAAGAATAACACTAGCGTTCTTCCGAGGATCTGGTCTAATGGTTGAAGTTAATGTTCGTTTAGAGTTTACTGAACCGATGCGTTTGGCTAACAATGAAAAGAGAATAAAAGTGATGTGTAAAGACCTTGAGAGTGCCTCGCTCTCTCCGGGGTCCTGCGCTCCTATTCTCAGTGGTTGCGCAAGTCCTCATCAGTCTGGAGTGGCGCCTGACTAGCGAAGGGAAAAACTACATTTCAAAATGAAGGCTACCACACACACACGTACACCTTTTTGAAGACTACAAAGTGTGTGCTACATTTGTAGTAGGTACCGAAACATTACACACTTCATCGATTTCAATAAGTGAAGTGAAGTACACACATGAAGTGAAGTAATTGTAGTAGATACTACAAAATTGTACCTGCTACAAAGACCAACAAAAAGTGCTTCTTGAAAAGTGTACTACTGGTTGTTTAAGTTTCCAGGCATTTCATCATTCGGTACCAAAATTTTCTGGGGGTGGGGGGTTGTTTCAGTTTCCAAACTTTTCCTCATTTAGCTACATCAACTTCCCAAAAAACAAAATCTGAGGGGGGGGGGGAATATCAAAAAGACGTTTTAACTACATCAACTTGCATAAAATTGGGCAAAAATTTTCACAAAATTGAAGTGTGTGTAGATTGAAGTATGATATAATTTGAAGTGTAAAATTTGTGGTGTGCAATTTGAATTGTAAAAGTTTAAGTGTGTAGTTTATAGTATGCAGTACACTTACAAACGTGTGAAGTGTGCGCTTCACTATAACGCAGTACTACATTGTAGTACTTAGTGCAGAGCGGGCTCATCACTACGCCCGACGACCGCGGGCAACCACCGCGTCACCGTCTCAAACGGCCGGGCGATCTTGCCCATGTAATTAAAAATTGCTCAACAGTTGTGTGATCGATCGTTCTCGAAAGACGTTGATAGATCGAGTGGATCGCTATCGGCGAGACGATCCTACGAGAAAATAAATAGTCTGAAAGGAATCGTAGTTACAAATGAGCACTAAAAAAAGTGATATTCGCATACCTGTTAACTTGAAGTAATGAGTACCTATCAACATAAATGTTTACGTCAATTTTTGTATATGAACTTGTGGACGGAAATTTAAAAAATATTATACCTATTTCAGAACATAGTACCAGAATTGAATTGTAAGCATGTAAACATTACATTATTATGAACGCCAAATACATATGACACATTATTTATATTACAATAGAACAAAAGATATCAGAAATTCATTGTGCCTAAGTGTCCGATCGACCAAAGAGGTCGTTCATACACTACTTTTATCCAACATTGTCGCAATGTTTTTCCTATTTTTGAGTAAGTAATGATTATTTTTATTTTCCAACAAAATATCTATATTCATAAGCTATAATGTGTAAAAAAAACTGTTAATAATTAAATGTAAAATAATGTCCCTGACAATGATATAAAGATTAACTGAATTTAGATTTAAAATATTATAACAAATAATATAAATTCTTTCACCGATAAATAATACATTTATAGATATTCTAAAATAAAACAAGGTATTCGATAGATTGACTAGCGTGATATTCAAGATCGACTGAACGAGGCATCTTCTTATCTTCTTCGGCGGTCCCTCATTACGAGAACGATGTCCGCCATGTTATTAATTACGCGCCCGAGCGTGGCTGAGGAGCCCTATTCTGGGACCGCACATCCTTCCACAAGTTGTGCACACGCATCCGGTGGGTAGTGTGTAAAAAAATCTATTTTTATTTTTTGCAAGGTTTTTATCATTTTATTCAACTTATATTAAAGCGAATGAATTTTTCATAATCGATTATGTTAATGTAACGACAGTTCAACCTTTGCAAAAAGTAAGTCAGTTGAAAAAAAAGCGAACTTTGATATTGCATACCTCCAAAATATTGATATTATGACATGGTTGCTTAAACATTTTCGACTCATCATCAATGCTGGAATCCACCTGTAAATTTGTTGCTACTAGCTATGAGTATATTACCTGTATATTACAAAACTGAGATGAATGGGCAAGAAGAAGACTAAAAAAAGATGTCCCAGTTTCAAGCAGCAGGTAGAGTTACCGAGAAGAAGATGGATTATAGGAGGAGGACCGAGAATACGTAAGCCGCGCTATTCCTGGCGGCACACGGAGAAGGGACGCGGCGGCCGCCCGCGCAGCACCTGCGGCTGGACTGTTCGCGCGGGCCGACCAGCACCGACATATAAATAACATCTCAGGCATCAACTTTTTGCGCTCCGGACGTTCGCAATGCGGCGGGCTAACGAGGAAGCGGAACACTTGTAGGCTATTCCCATCTGTACGCACATCAATATTTGGGCTAATTCGGTGAAAATTGACGACGCAGGAACACATAGTGCCAAGAAACTCGAATGAATTTCAGAAAAAAGAATGTGGAAGTGCTTGCGTCACCGCAGAAAGATGTCGCCCAGGTCTCTTGTGATGACGCAGAAAATTATACCAAATCACGTCGACAAACTAAAAAAAAAACACACAAACCGAATACAAATTCAAGATTGTTCTCATGGTGTATGCTCACAAAGCGAAACCTAAACCCTGCGATTTAGGTTTGCCTATGTATTCTAGGGAATACCTAAGAAAAGAATACCTATTTTTGGGGAAAAAAATGATGCATATAAAAATATTAATGGACAAATTAAATTTTTAAATAACGAGTAGAAAGTCAAGACGGAAAAGTCTATCCAACGAAAAAATATTTGGTTAACACCGGGATACGAACCCAGAATTTTTTCTTGCCAGGGAACAGCGATATTTGTTTAAAAAATCATAATCCATAATTGCAACATGACATAAAATATGTTTTCATTAATAGATAATAAACAAAGTTTTTTAAATACTTTCATGATAGTAATCAAAATGACATACGCAACCTTAAAATTGATACGCAAATAATAAGAAAAAATATTAATTTATTCACCGTCAGAGATGTAACAGGTACTTATTTTAAAGAAATAAGCGCCACTGCCAGCAGTGGTGGAATTATAGTCGCGCATATCATACCTACAAGGGAAAGCCAGAGAGCCCCCAAATCATCGAAAAAAAGTAAAACTAGGAGCAACAGAAAAAGGGAACACAAAATGATTTTTTTAAATGCCCAGAAACTCCAACAGAACTCCAAAAATTAACTAGTATTATATGTATAATTATTATGTAACATAAGCCGCTAATATTAGGTTTTACGAATAATAATAATAATAATTGGATAATTTGTATAGCGCCGTTTTCACGAAATACTCACCTCAAGGGCGCTTGGAAGAGGGTTAAAGTTTTGTTTTTGGTATTCGTTGTTTTGGCTCGGGAGCACTGGACAGGAAGTCGTTATCTTTAATTGTTTAACCAAAAATATGTGTGTTTCTGCTCACAGTCCAGGTTGTGTTGTGACATTCTGACCTCACAAAAGGGACCCCCAAAATATTCAGTGTGACCAGCCCCTGCTAAATCGGACTCCGACTGCCTGCCGATTTGAAGTATTGTGTTATTTATTACCGGTAATCTCATTTTATTAGTAGGTTATACGATGAAAGTCGAAGTACGAAAACACTAAAGTTTCTGAGAACACTCGCTCGCCCGATGTAGCCTTTCCCACACGATTGTTGGCCCTGCTGAAATCCCGCCACGCCTAAAAGATTCTGACATCTGCACTATTGCCTAGTGCCTACACCCTCGTGTGCAGGCAAGATAAGTAAACCGTTTTATTCAAAGACCTCGACCGATGTTGGTACAGTGTGCAGTGAACCCGTTATACGGTCACACCGGCTTCATTGCCATTCAAAGTGGGCTTCGACTACTAGTCGGAGCAGAAATGTCGACTCTGTCGGCAATTAAGACATCCCGGGCGTGACGTCACACGAGATGCGGCCGATCTGCCTAAGCGGACATAATAAGCCTATTTCATCACGTGAAAATGTACGGTTGGCGAGCGAGAACAACATTGAGCGCGGAGGCGATAGACAAAATTACAGTGACGATATCAGGCGCCAAGGAAGTATACCAATTTACGAGTAGGTGAAAAACAATGTCAAAAGATAATATGCTTTTATACGCGCTTTTTAAAGTCAGATAAACATAATATTTGCATTTAAATAATGCACGAATGGAAAATAATATTAGTGTATATAAATATATATACAAATTCACGTTCACAAAAATATATTTTGCTTCTTAGAAAAATTATTTTGATAATTTACAAATAGGCGGCCTTTTCATTTTAATCGCTTCACGAATTTCTTACTGGGTTTTAAAAATACTCGGCTAAATATGTGAGCTCTTGATAACATGAATTAATAAAAAATATTTAAAAACTGCGAAAAGTCAGAATTATTTCATGACCTTAAAAATACTGGAACATTATCCTTTGGACTCAGAAAATGGGAACCGGTTTTGCATTATGATGACTAGAAAACTTGACAATCCGTTATACATATTCTTATTAATCGTGTTTCGTGCACAACTTCTATGACAGTTTTATACTTGACATATTCAGTATAATTTTTATATTTATATGTAATTATTTTATGAATTAAAATTTTTGTACTAATTGGTTTACGTATTTTTCAGAATTTAAAAAATGCTAAATGCTATTTTGAATGAATATGTATTTTACTTTTTACTAAATACTTCATTTACCTCACTAATTATTTTAAGTTAATTTAAAAAAAAATGCTGTCAGAATTATCTATAATGTAAATGGATTCAAATATGTAAAGATAAATAAAGACGTACATATATTGGTAAGCTTTTTTTTATTTAAATACTTGAGATGTGGATCTAAATATTGAATTGAAAAATATTTGATGTAAATAAAAGAATTGCGAACTTTTGTAAAACGATATTTACCATATAATTATAGAATACTTTAATTAATTACTATTGACATTATTATTAAATGAACATACCGTCGACCTTGTGATGGAATACAAGACATTACATAAGTAGGATAGAGATAATGCACGTCTCATGAATGTTATTAAATGTAATTAATAATTATAACATACTAAATAAAATATCTATGTCGTCAAGTGATGCGTATCATGTCATGTGATATAACGAAAGGGTCAAATGTACAATAATTCATGGAAAATATGTAATCGTAAATTCGGAATACTTAGAAAACAAACTGTTTCATGACATGAAAGTTTACTCTAAAAAACTCCTGCGAAAAGGGTCAAATTTAACAAGAAAAAAACTAATTTCTCAAGAAACTTGACGACAAAAAGTGCTTACGCAAATAGCGTTTGTGTAAACATCCTGGTTCATTTATTATTTTCCCATTTCCATTAAGTTTTTGCGCGGTCATTTCGGTTTATGATTATATTTTTTGCCCGCATTTTATAATGCAGAAAAAACGCGCGTAATGCTGCTCCAAGTTTTTACAGGCTTTAGTTAAGTTACTGTTACCGTCAGTTCCTAGCACTATACAGACAGCTACTAGCAATCAATGTTGAAACCCCGAGACCAGACGCTTGCGCTATTCATTTTGAATAAACCGAGCACAATTTTTTTTAAAATTATTAAACGATCATATCAGGGAATTATATTTTAAAATAAAAATTCGAGTTAAATCGTCCAGTAACATTGTTTTTTTTTTTATTTTTTATTTATTTATTTAAAAATCCTTGTTTACAAATAAGATACTTAATTTAACAATAAAACATAAGATAATTTACACATGTTACTTAACTACATCACTTGAAGTAGTTAATTTATGTTACAGCAAAAAAGTAATTGTTGTTTTAAATTTTATTTGTTTTTATGATAATAATTGCAACCTTGACGCACAGAACGACGATGAGAGCAACATCAAACAACACAATCAAGTAAGTTGTTTGAAGCGAACCAATCCGGACAAAATGTGTAAAGCACCGACATTCTGCCGTACAATTGCATCAGTCCTCGGTGCAGCCATTAGCGGATTGGTTTAATTGATAATGTGTGGTCTTTGGTAGGAATCCAGAGACAGCAGCGGGCGCTAATGAGACGTGACGACTCAATGCACGGCCATGGCAGGAATCGCGAACGCAGTCGGGAGCGGGACACAGCACGTAATAGTGAGGAATTCACAGTAAGCAGACCACAACAATGGCTGATGGAAATAAAGAAATCAACATGAGATTCATTTGAAGAGCTTTTCGTTTAAAAAAAATATATAAGAAAAATTGGCAGATGAAAATGAATAACTATCAAATACAGACATGCTATGTGTATGAGTTATAACAGAGGGAGTGTAAAGATTCAATTTAAAATACTAAAAGCGACTAGTTACACCTTCCTGCTCATTTATTATTTGAGAAGAAAAAGAAATTGAACAACTTATTTTGGTGGGTATTTTACAAATTGAAAAAAAAAACGAACACTGCTTACGTTAATAGTCACCTAATATTTCGAAGTTGTCTTGTCAAAAACGTACTGTTGATAATACAAAATATTGCGTCCGCAAGCAAATTATAATTACGCTAAAAACATTGTCGCCGTCGACGGATCTTTTCTGTTGCCAGTTAAAAAAAACGATTTAGAGTACATTATAAAGATTAAAAAATATCGGAATACGAACAAACTGCTATTAAAAAACATTCAAATTATATTAAACTATCGGAAATTAATCGTCGTTTCTTAAATATTTTCGTGGAATATAATAAAAACTCGTGTATTTATTGACATAGAAAACAGCCAAGGGAATTTTTTTTTGTGCTGGCAATACCTCTTTTTGACGATTGACTTAAGTAGGTATATTTCGTTTCGTATTTCTCTTTTATTTTTATTTTTTGCCTTAAACTTGCTTCAAAAATATATTTGTATATATTCATTAACATTTATTTTACATTTTTGAAGAAAGATTAAGATATTTTGTTTTTTGCAGACACAATTGGCCACGCAGCGGCCACTATTGGCCGCGTAGCGGCCCAAATAGCCGTCCGCAGGGCCTGGCAGACACAATTGGCCGCGCAGCGGCCACCATTGGCCGCATAGCGGCCAAAATAGCCGCCCATAGGGCCTAGCAGAAAGCCTACCTGCTAGTCGTAATAATTGTGTTAAATCGCAGCAACCGAGCTCCGATAAGACTAACGCTCGAATTGTAGATTAACTCGGTAATGAAATTTAAAACAAAAAATATGGGTACGTTAGATGTTGGATCGGAGATGTTGACCCTCGGCATTTGGAATCGTGTAGAATTCACAAATTCCAAAGAAAGGAGAATACCCGCCAACATTGAAATGGAACCCGCCAAAACACTCGGTCCAGCTGTTGCGCATGCGCAGCCGGCGGTGCCCGGGAGGAATGCAAATTATTTCAGGCCGAGATGAATGCGACGCTTGTCCGAGATTTCCCGAGCGCGAGTTCACGAACCTTCCTGTACTGCGATACCACCCCACTTTTATATAGGTCCCGCAATGTAACAATTTACACATACGAGTAGCGCCACGTAATAATACGACTAATTAACTTTAAATTCTGTACAACGACAAAAATGGTAAAAAACGTTCGAATAAGAGTATAAAATTGCACAGAGTTGAACTAAACCCCCTTTTCAGTCGAGGGGACTGGGACACAGAGGAAGTATATACTACCTCGCATATATTTAAGAGACATTTATAACGCATTTAATGTATTTATTCTTGCATAATTAAATCCCATAGCAAACAAAATGTATTTTTTACTGTAGACCTTGTTTTTTTAATTTTGTTCTTAGGAACAAAATTGGTTAACCAAGCGCGACATATTTACTAAGACACTATATTTTTTAAAGTATTTAGTTTGACCTCTCATCATTATAGTCGTGAACTCTAGTCTCTATAACGAAATCCAAGGGACCTAGCAATTTATTTCGTTATAGTGAGTTTTCGTTATAAAGAGTGAGGAACAAAATTAAGGTGTATTCGTGTAAGTAAAGCATAAATAATTTATTTTTCTATAAACACTAGGTATTGTATTACACTAGTTATACCTAATTAAACTTACATAAATTAAAATTTTAGCAAGTCAGTCAACTTCGTTTACACACTTCTGATATTCCGAAATACTGCGTATCTAATCTTTAATCTCGGAATCTCAGAAACTAATCTCGGAACTTCTTCGATTGGCCTGGGGTCATCTTTGTGAATTAAAAAACCCAATTAATTTGGCCGCATTTAAAGCTTGTTTGATGCTGGGGGATCGGGTTCGTCTATTTTTGTCACCTCGTCTTCTTGATCTCGTTCTCCCTTAATAATTTTCAAGATTTCCTCATCAGTCATCTCAGCTGCTATGGTCAGACCCTCATCCACTGCAGCGAAGACCTCCAGCTCTTCGGGGGTAAAGGTGACTGATGTATTGAACTGCTGCATCCACTCACTCAGAGGCAGAACTTGTGGCGATTCACAGTCTAGTTTTGTGGAGCGTTAAATTATAGTCCCGTGTGGCAAAATAATGGTGGATAGTTGGTGTTCTCACCTCTTCTCAGGCTTTGCCCAGAAGAACCTTTGCATTTTTAGCAAGTTTTTAATAACACTTTGGTCCGTTAGCGACAAAACAGTCACACTTGCGGACTTTTTGATCTCGTAGGTGACTGGTAACTTGTATTTCTTGAAACTGTGTGGATTTTTTGACTTTCGGATAGGCATTAGTTCCTTTTTTTTGTTCGATTCATGTTGATGTCCGTAATGCACTCTTTCAAGTGTTTGCCATCCACGTGATTATTGCTGATCCACTAGATATATATTAGATATAAGTATATTATATTTTTATTCAAAGTATCACGTAATTTTTTTTTTAATTCCAGGAAGTTGCGGAATTACGGGACAGACAGACAAATAAATTATTATATTTAGATGCTGCTTTGGGTATTATTTCTTTATGGTTTTATACGGGCAGTACGTCATTATGGGTGATCAATCCTTAATTAAAGTAAAGTAATCCTAAGTAAATCCTCAATTTTATAAAGAAATGCTAATGAGTTATTTCAATTTGGTTGCATGTTACATTATAGGTATGGAGTAAGATGGACTACATTTCTGTGCCGAAATCCAGGATGCTTGGTAAATACGCTTCAAGAGGTGAACGTTCCCTGCGAGGGGGCATAATCCTAGCGGACATGCGTGAAGCAATGAAGCTGTCAATCTTCAGTGGGATTTGGGTGACTCGGCAGCGGACTGATTAATTACGCTGTGTGAATGGTGACAAGACCAGTTTCGGCCGCAGCGTTGTCGCATTAAAAAACGCAAACATAATGCAAAACAAACTTTAAATAGAAGGTATTTTCCTACAGAGCCTCCCTGCATTATAACACACGTTTCAAGTAGCTGCATCACTGCATCAATTTCAACATTACCGTACAGACCGAAATCCCTCAATATAAAACTAACTACGAGCAGAATGGTGCTGTCAATAGAATGTTGTCATACCACAGCGAAAGGTTGTGTTGATATATTTCACGAAACCTACAACGCTTTCCAAAAAGGCATAAGAAGAATCTTGGAAACCTAACGACCTTACACACACGTACGCACGCACGCACGTACACACACAGGTATTTACTTTCACATAATACCATAACGTCTATTTAAAATAATGTAATTCTGAGAATGCTGTAATGGCATTATTGTATCATAATTAAACTTATTTATTAGGAATTGATAACGTCATAGAAATACAAATAAATAAAACAACTTAACATTTGATTGTTAACGTGTAGATTTCAACCCATCTTCCCTACCCTTGAATTTATAAACCGTTAAACTTTTTTATTTTCACTTAGCTGTTACTTTGTCAATCTTACTATGTTATTATCATTCTCAACAGTTCGAGGTAATTTAGAGGAATCACATAATTGCCTCAATTTTTTTTCATACTGTGTTTCAACTTACTACCAGAAAGCTGTTGGATATTCTAAATAAAACAACCCGGAAAAATCCGTC
The DNA here is from genome assembly GCA_016648135.1 of Agrypnia vestita. Classification (NCBI taxonomy): domain Eukaryota; kingdom Metazoa; phylum Arthropoda; class Insecta; order Trichoptera; family Phryganeidae; genus Agrypnia; species Agrypnia vestita. Next base: position 9,659 of record JADDOH010010865.1, on the reverse strand, counting down.
ATTCGTAATGATGCAATCGAAAAAGCGTTATTACAACGGCGGTGACAAAAGTGAATAATAATGAAACAAGAAAACGTGACAGCAAGTGAGCGTAAGATGACTTCTCGGAAGGCGGTCCTGCTGGCGGAAAGAAAATTCGCCACATTCATCGGGTTATGAAACCGTCGTTAGCGCGAGTGCGCACTCGCAGTGCGCATTCCCGCCAGCAGAATTAGCCCGGCCGACTGGTCCCTTCTGCGCAGACATTCACTACTCACCCCGTTCCTGGGTCCCCATTAAACTGCATAGACGCGACGAGCGCGCCGAAAATCCAGATCTTACGAGTCTATCACATTGCGATAGAACAGTGCGTCCGGTGACCGGTGCCGGAGCCTTTAATAGAATAAAATAATATGATCAATTTCATCGAAAAAGCATCCCTATATGTAAAAAAAAAACGTTTTTTTTTTCGGCAATTTTTTTTTAACAAATATTTTTGGTCTCTTTTTTAAAAAATTTAGTGAAATACTTAACGTAAAATCTTTCAAGTGACACCCTTTTGATATTTATAGTAGGTACCTACCTCTGCATTGGTAAATATTAGTAAATTGACGATTTCCATTTCATTATGGCTGGAGAAAAATGACATCTAGGGGGTGTTTTGTCGATGAAATTGATCATATTTTATGCTATTAAAGGCTCCAACGCCGGTCACCGGACACACTGTATATTAGGGTGTGTCACTTTTTTCAACTTTCGATTTTTCAAAATTAATAGTTTTCAAAAGTTGCATTTTTATATGTTATTAAATGCTGTATTTACAGTTTTCCTTAATACTGGTACTTTTGGCTAGTTCAAAGGCCTTGAAATATACAAAAAGTTGCAAAATAACGTTCCAATCAGAACGATATATTTTTTGTATTTACAAATTGTTAATTAATTGCTTTTTTCTAATAATAATATAGCCAGCACGAGGATAACACCGTATTTAAGTTCATTTTGATAATCTGTTAGCGTTAAATACCTATCCTCGTTCGGGTAATTTCGGGTCGCGCTCCCGTTATGCGTGCCTCGTTGGTCAGACCGTCAGTGATAAACAAAATTCTATACGGAACAGTTGTGTTTGCTTGCTTACTTGTTTTCAACCGTCGTAAAGTTTCTACATATTATACGTAATAAATTTAAGTGTTTAATTCATTCAAGAAACGAATCACAATGGCGTCGAATCCATCAGGTTCAAAAAAAACCATGGTAGTATGAAATTACGTATTTTTGAGAAATATCCTGAAAAATTCAAAAGTACTGTGTTACCAATTTATGAAGATGTATTAAGACATTATAAGTGGGCGCGTCATGAAATGAAATAGTCAACTAGTTTAGAACCACAAGCAAAAGTCATCACTTCTCAAGTGGCTCGAACCGTTCTCGCTAGAACGAGCCAAAAGTATACTTGAATTGCAACTTTTTTTGCATTTTTGTATAGTTATAAATGCAATGCAACTTTTAATAACTATTAAGATTAAAAATAAAAAACTTTTTTTTTCGCCATACAAAGTGACACACCCTACTGTATATAGATATTTTCATAATATTGCGAACATTGTCAAAAATAAACATAATTAAACAGAAAGATTTACCCCCCTTTTAAAAGAGCACTCGTATTTAAAAGGGGATATTATGTTACGGGGTGTCTCGTACCTAGTAACAAAAACTTCGTTATGTCGGGAGACTCTTTATTCAATTTTGAATAGAAAATATTCTTTACACTTTAGGTGAAATGTCAATAGTTACGGAGAAAAGTGAAATCAAAGTTTGCTTTTTTTTTAAATATTAAGCAAGATGTTATGAAATAAGTTATAAACAAAGCGTTCCTTTCTATGTTTGTTACATCTTAGGCTGACTGTGTCGGTGTTTTAAGCAAAATTTTTAGTCTTGTGTAGTGTTAAGATCTCTCATAATTTAATATAAGTCAATATATAAGCAATGTCAAAGAATGCACCAAATATTTATAAAATAACTTATGAAATTCAATTAGGTATTTTTAAATCTTGAGAACTACCTACTGAATGTTTTATAAAAAATTTCCTAATGATAATAATTAATCCGGCTGTCTAATCAACAATATGATTGCTCCTGTTATTTGAATGGAGTGTCGAGTAGGTATCGCAATAAACAACGGAAATGTAATGTTTAATTATTAACAAACATTTTTCATCTATCTTAATGGATATAATACCTGAGGCAATATAATATTACATAAAAAATCGAATAATATTAAGTGATTGGTAATGACAGCGAGCAAAGCATGTTCGTGAATGTGCTTCGAAGCATGTGGCAGGTGCCCTGGAGTCGACACGAAGTAATAAACGTCGAATTAATATGAAAGTTGACCGCAAAAGCACATGTTTATTGAAATGTAATTACAGGTCGTATCTAGAGCTGTAAGTTATAGATTTTGGTAAATACCATTGCAATCCAAATGTCCGCGCAAGCTTTAATATAATAAAAAAATAAATGAAATACGTGAATGCACCGTAATAAATCATATAATTAAAGAAATCGCAGAATAATGTAAACTGCAGTGCAAATTTAATGTACGAGATAAATTTTCTACAATTCTGACGTAAATTTGCAAAAAGTCTGAAATCCAGAAACCCCAAAAGACTACAAACTTTAAATTTCTATAAAAATTCTCTAATACAGCTGTTCACATGCCGTATATTGTGAGTAAAAAGGTCGGAAGAGATTTTTATATTTGGGAGGAAGGCGTAAAATCTAAATAATATAGTCGACGGAAATTTTAATCTTCAATTGGAGAACGCACATCGCAAAAGCTGCGTTCGTTTGTCGTCCGTGTAGAGATGCGAACGCGGAATGCGCGTTTCTTACTAATCTCAAAATAATCTGAAGCTTGTGTTGTGTATTTTAAAATCAGCAAAATGTTAGCAGTATTCCTTAGTTGTACGAGCAGCAAAAATATACCTACATTTTTTCATCATTCAAATATTGCCACAGATTATGTAATAATTACGATATTTCGGATTGTAAAATATTTAGTTAATCGCCCCTTACTTTTGAAATTACAGAAGATAATGAACAAAATTATCATTGGAAAACAATAAAACCTTATGCTTTATGTTTTATTTAGTAAAAATGCTTAATTCGTACTTTTTTAAGGTTATTATTCTATATTGCTTATTATTTAACTGGTTTAATGTAATGGTATTTTAAAGTTTTAATTATAAATGTTTTTGTTTTAATTTTTACTAAATAAGTTTTAGACGATAGGTACTCCATTTAAATTATTTGTTCCAATAATAATATATATGTTCAATGATTCTGCCATTTATATTAACACAATGAATAAAAAAATTTAATAAAAAAAACTCCCGTAAGATGCAAGTGTCCTCACTTAATTCGCGCTTGGAGCTTCCCCATACTAGTCACATCTCGGGGTCAATTTTAATTCAGAAAAATGTAATGAGATCATTCGCTTGGCCGAGTAAACAGTGGCTCATGTTGGGCTCTGAGCACTGCGCGGCGACCAGCGACCAGTGGACAAAAGCAAAAAAAATACTACGATGCATTGCGGCAGAGATAAAATACATTTAATTTCTACAACACGCAATATCAAATATTGTAGCCATAATATTATAATGCACGTTTTTGTTGTTTCTTTTAATAAGTGATGTATTCAGGTTTGGGAATATACAAGTGTGTTCTTTCTGAAGCCAGTCCATGTGACTTGTTGATGGTCATTGAAAGTGCTAAGCGTAAAGGAAGCTAACTTAATTTGAATTTGAATAGCATAAACAGACGGAATACGAAGTATTCGCGGTATAACTGCAGTATCTATGTCCGATCCCTCTATTACGCTAGCCTCTACGGTGTCTTTGTAGAAACATACTTATCAATCTTGTTCCATTAAGGGTCCCCTTGATGCACAGATTTCTCAGTAGCATGATTAAAACACCTAATTTAAATTTTATTGAGTAAATATTTCAGTGTAAGAAAGATGATCTCTTGGTAGATTGTTTGCTACATTCTGCTCCAGTGCTCCAACTCTTTCGAAAATAGGCCAACAAAATGCCGATGTTCTAAATATTGTTCAGATCCAAATAATCCTCATTTCTAACACACGGTTTTACTCTGTGTTTGAGTTACTGAGTTGTGACAGTTTTGAGGACCTTCTTCACACGGGCTTGTGTGTTGAATAAAGTATAGTGCAGTTAAATTTATAGTTGTACTACTTTTTCCATTGCCTCTACCTTACAACCGACTTGAAAAATGGATGTTGCTTGTTATTGTTCGCACATTGCGTTCAAGTTTTAGGATTTGAAATTGGGTCCAGAGCGTATAGTTCTTAATATAACTGGTAACTGTCGGAGATCCTGACCATCGAAGTATCACCGTTAAAATTTGCTTAGTCTCGGCCTGGTAGTATAAATATTCCCTCCATGACTTGTGTAATCCTGTCAGGTCGCATAGTAGTAGTCCGTCTACTGCTTGAAAGACGTGGAGGATTGGTTATGTTACCACTATTGATTGTGTAAGTGCCTAAGCTACGACCTTAAATTGCACGTTGAAGTTGCATTCAGAGGTAGAAAAGTACCTAAGTTTCTAATTTCTGCTAATACCTGCTGACACAACAGAAGCATCATTATCTCCGCTAATTTTAGTTGTAATTATTAATTATCGAAAAAAAGGATATCAGAATGGGAATTCGTAAAAAATATAAAGAAAATTAATACTCAACCGAAGCAGTACCTACAATTCTTACTTCGAAGGTACGTTCGAGTAAATATTTCAAAATTGCATTTTTATTTGCTCAACCGTAAGCAGCAAATATTATTTTTCATATCTGTTTATTTTCAAAATTAATCTTTTAAGTTCTCATAATATAATAATAACATACATTTAAAACAGATAAAAATGTTAACCGTCGGAGACGCAGTTGTAAAAAAAAATAATTGGAATGAAGATCCGTAAATTTGGGCGGGGTACCTAAGCGATTTACATTCTAGAAACATATTTGTCTCAGGTAAAAATGGATGCTCAGGCCTAATAGTATATTTTATGGCGGGACAGAAATGCTAGGGAATTGCGAGGACAACTGCAGTTTGCAACACCTCCCATTCCAAGTCGCAAGGCAAAATTGCAAAAATGACTGAGAATTTTGTTTTAGTTTTAGACATAAGTTAAATTACAGGCGTTCTTATTTTACGACATGGACAGTAAATCTAAGATTTTTTAAAAGATACCTAACATTGATATGATATATACAGAATGTCTCGTAGCTAGTAGCAAAAGCGTTGGGGAGTCTTCGTCATTCGATTTTTAATAGAAAATATTTTTTACGTTTTGGGGGTCAACAGTTAAGGAGATAAACGATACAAAAGATTGCATTTCCGACTTATTTTTTGTAAAACGTTAGATCAGTATTTCTCAAACTATGGGTCGCGAACCGTTGGTGGGTCGCGAGTGGATATTAGGTGGGTTGCAGCCACTACTTGGGAGACACTTTCTCGAAGTTAAACGAACCCAATTTATACACGCAAGGATCAGACGGACAAGACATTTATGCGGTTCACGATAAAATTCGAGTATTCATGGAAAAAATTGTTTTTTTTTTTAAGAAATGTATCGACGAAGGCAAGTATGATTGTTGTGAAACTTTTACTATAGAAAACGAAGTGCAACCAGATATCAATGTAGTGTCTGCAATTTTCACTCATTTAACAGAGTTGAAAAATAACTTTAACGCCTACTTCAAAGAAAACATGAAAAAATTCGACAGGATAAACTGGATTTGTAATCCATTTCAAGACAACATACCAAATGAAATATTGCGTTAGACCATCATTAAAGTAATATCGAATATTAAAAATTTGATACAATTTAAATAAAATTATGTCAAACTTTGATGTCGTTTATATCTTCGAGTGTTGACATTTCTAAAGAATGTTTTCTATTCAAAATTGATAGAAGACGACTCCCCCGAAGTTTATGCTACCAGCTATGAAACACCTTGTACGCATTGTGTGTGTGCGCTGGTCACGTGTGCGCAGTATATTCGGGCACCTTCAAAAACCCACTTCTTTCCACAATAGAAAAAATATTGCAGTTATCATTATTTGAATGTATATAGCCATGTTTACACACTTTCGGAACATTATCTAATCATTGGATTCCAACGATTTTGATACACTATATCCAAATACCTGACATAATTTACATAGAAAATAAATAACGCAAACATACATAACATTTACATAGAATGTGTCGGTCCCGTCTCCTTCACGCTTTATTTCTACAAATTTGTGAAAGACAGGCGTCAACGTTATTTTAAACTTACTAGAAGCTCGCGCGTCAGTGGTACGAGCCCGGTACGTCACGTGGGTACCGCGCACCGCAGACTTGTACTACCCGGGGAAGTATCAGTAAAGACAAGATAGTCAATTGTAAATATTACTTCGACTAAGTCATATTTGTGTATGGGCGTTCATATTATGGAAATCAAAAGATTTATATGTTGTAGTAAGGCAATATATTATATGTATAATACGTAGGTACTACATTATTTATGAAAATACGTGGGAGTTTTCATAAATGTGGGATACTTTGGACAAAAGCGATTACGATTATTAATAATAACACCACAGGAATATCGGTGGTCGCATGGCATCCTATCCCTTTTACTCCTAACGCTGCTCTGGTGATGCAGCTTTATGGAGAAAGTGAAAGTTTTGATAAGTGAAGCGTGAAAGACCATAGCGACGACTCGAGAAAACACACGACGCGAAAATTAATCGACCATTCGATCGCACGCCTTAAAGAATATGTAGCTTTACCTAAGCAATACGAATAACAAACTTTAAAGTTTTTATTAAGATTTCATATAAAATACATTAACGGTTGTACATGTAACTGAATGGTAATGATCTAGAAAGATCAAATAAACATAAATTAATTTTTGATTGATTCCAATATCAAAAAGTTGAGTGCGATCACCGATACTTAGTCATAATATTTTAATAATTGTAAAATATATAATTAGACATACATTTTTTTAAATACCTTAACCTACAAAATACCATAATTTGTATCTCCTAAATAAAAACTATACATTTAAAAAATTTAATAACCATATTTTGTTAGATTAGATCTGGATATCTCTTTCACCTTTAAATATTGTCACACAAGCAATGTAAATTATAGTAAAACATTTAAACTATTATACAATGGAAAAATCAACGGTTATTTTCTATATATTATGAATATATCATTCTAAAAACAATGTCAAAGTATAATTTCAACTGTTGTGTACGAGACAACTAGCACATTCTTATTTCATTTGGACAATTAATACAATGACGTCTGTGTTTCAAAGTAGACAAGATCATTGCTTCGAAGGCGTAAGGTAGACATAAGATTGTAAATAGTAAGACATTATGTAAAAAATCAACGTCAATAATATATTAACATTTGTGACCGATCAATTTTCGTAATGCAGTATTAGACAAGGTAGTATCGCATTCATAACCTATCAAAAGGCCATTTTCGAGAAGAGTTGCATCATCGAGTAATCAATCAGCCAGCGTAACAATGCTGAAATAAGAATGAAATATGTGCACAGATAAAGGATTTAAGTTGATTTCTTTATTACCTTTATGGGTTTGCAACGGGTACCATGACGGCAGCAAAACAATCAAAACCATAGATTGAATGCGCTCGGATATGATAAGGAAATCACTGGTAGAGTAGAAGAAAGATGACTGCAACACCAAGTTGGTCTTGTAGACCAAACGGTCTACAAGAGACGGCAGCAGATCCACATACAGAACATCGAGAACAATTAATTTAAAGTCTACGAGTCGCCAGATCAGTATGCACGTAGGTATAAGATAATAATACGCGGCTGAACCCGCTGGATGGAATACTTATCACCGAAACATGTCTACCACGAGTACCACAAAGGTTTTATGAACAAACGAAAGCACTTGAATACGAGCACTTTCCGAGGTGTACGGGTCTGATGGCGGAAAGGCGCAGAGTCGATTCGTCGGCTGACTGCTCAGATATCACGCGCGGCCGCTTCACGGTGCTCCGCCGAGATGTCCTGCCGAGATACTATCTGCTTCAGCTATCTGGCGACCGTGTCACGGGGAACTGCCGCGCGCCGGTCGATATCGGCAGCTCTTATCAGGAGATGGCCCAAACGGAAGTGGAGATTTCCCGGCGCAATTGAGTACTTCGAACGTCGGGTAGGTATACTGCAGTTGGCTTCGACTCGGACATCGGTTGTTGCCATTCTACGAGTGGATTTGGGTCGTCTCGTGGTGCGAGTGGTGCGAGTGGTGGCGGGGCGGGTGCGCCGACTCTGGGAAAACTCCATTCAAAATCTAGGAATGGAGTGCACGGCGACATTTTCACTCGGCATGCCGAAAATCAGTACTGCGAAGAAAATAATTTCAGCTATGGACAATACGGGCCTTACACATTATTTTTAATAGTATGTACGGCCTACAAATTGTATTTCTTACACCGTAAAATATTATTTTAAAATTATTTTTTTATACTACAACAGGCCACGAGGCTTGTAGTTGTATAAAATTGTATTAACGCAGTATTTGCTTCAATATACATGTATATATATATAGTACAGTTTTATACTAAACACCCGAGCTTGAGAAAATTACGTAGGTGTGATGTGACCTCAACGGTAATCGAACCCGGTATCTCCGCTATGAGAAACCGGTGTCTTGCCCATAATTAACAATAAATATATATATATATATATATATATATATATATATATATATCGTATATTCTATATTATATATATATATATAATATATATATATATTAGGTCCTTACATATGAAATTGACGTTTAGTATGGGAGGAACAAAAAGCCGATTTTTTTTTATTATAATATATTTATTTAATCAATGTATGTACCATTGCTATCTATGCACTTTTGCCATCTCATAGGTAGTTCATCGATCCCTTTACTAAAAAAACCATTCGGACGGGAATCAATAAAATCTTTGAAGGCGGTTTGGACTGCCCCATCGGAGTTGAATTTTTTCCTTTGCAAGAAGTTATCCAAATTTCGAAAAAAATGGTAATCTGTTGGGGCAAAGTCCGGAGAGTATGGTGAATGTCTTGACATTCCAATTGAAGCTTCTCTAATTTGGTAGCCGTCTGTTGTGCAGTGTGTGGTCTAGCGTTATCATGAAGCAGCAGTGGCCTAGAGCGATTAACCAGCCTCGGTTGTTTAGCAGCTAGCTTTTCCATCATGGTTTGCAGTTGCTGACAATAGACATCTGCCGTAATCGTCTGGTCAGATTTAAGAAAGCTGTAGTGAACGACACCAGCACTAGTCCACCAAACGCTCACAAGTAACTTTTTTGGAGTCAATTTTCGCTTGGGGCATGGTTTGGCTGGTTCGGCAGGGTTCAGCCATTGCGATGAGCGCTTCCGATTATCGTACAGATCCACTTTTCATCACAGGTAATGATTCGATTTAAAATCCTTTCATTATTGTGCCGGTTGAGTAATGCAACGCAGCAGTCAACGCGCGTTTGTTGATTTGCTTCACTCAATTCGTGAGGTACCCACCTTTCAAGCTTTTCACCTTACCAATTTGCTTCAAGTGGATTAAAACAGTTTTATCAC
>JADDOH010010864.1:0-11856 GCA_016648135.1 Agrypnia vestita | reverse complement strand
TTTCAACTTTATAGATAAAAAAATAAATCTATTATAATTTTGTTTACACCACTTTTTTTTGTTTTTTGGTTTTTTACATGTTTCGGGAACAATGTTCCTTTTCTCAAATTGAGCCATAAACTAAAGTTGACAAATAATACAGATATATTTATTTATTAATAATGTCACCACAAAGTGAAAGTCTGACTTTGAAAGATGTATTCTTCAATAAATTTCTAGATAACATCTCAAATGTAAAGTATTTTTAAATTATGTATTTATTTATAAATTTATAGATAATAAATAAATGTAAAGGTTTTTATCATTTTATTTAACTTGTATTGAAACGAATGAATTTTTCGTAATCGATTTGAGTTAGTGTAGTGATAGTCCAACGTTTTACAAAAAATAATACTCATAATCAAGGCAGGAATATAGTCCTGCTAGGTTATTATTGTTTTCCAAATAACCTTGTACACATGTAATAATGTGTATCTAATATATTTTTTTATACACACATTGCTTTGTACTTTATATTTTTAGTTTTTATACTCATATTTTAATGCTTATACCCGATACTTTCACTGCTTATATATGTAGTTTATATTTATATTTTACTGCTTACACCTGATATTGTTGTGTATACCTACTTCTTTCTTTATTATATATAGAAAGAAGTATATAAAAGAATATGTAAGCCTATAAACAAATAAATAATAAAATATTTATTTTTACATATAAGCACAAGTAGCGGTTTTACTTTCCCCGAAACTATATTCTTTCGAACTTCTTTAAATTTTAAAAATTAACGTAATAAAAATAACCAACGGTTGTGCCGTCGAGCAGCGTCGCGTCAAACCGTAGACAGTTGACTGTCGTCCCGATGTTTAGATAAACGTCCGCGACGTCCGCGTAACGAAGTTGACGCGTCAACTAGTTGACGAATTCAACTAGTTGATCGTCTCGTCGATGGATGGACGTGGACGGTCTCGTTTCGTCGACGGTAAATACGTCGACGACCCATCCCTATTGACAACTACACGATTGGTCACATTTTCGAGATAATTTTACATTTTTAAGGAGTGTAAGATAATAAAACCGATCAATCTGGCAAAGAACATTTTTGATATTTACAGATGAGATTGAATTAACTTTTTGCAATTCAGGATATCATCGTTTTTCAATCTCAGATTGCAGTTGATTTTATCTTATCGTACCGTAATTTTAAACGCAAAAAAAAATAGAAAGACGAAAAATCTGAAAAAATCAAAAGTGAAACCACAACGATTAAACAGAAAGAGTTACTAGGTTGGAAGCATCGAGACGTCTAGGTAGTATTGGGAGTTTAGAAAGGAGGAAAAGAAAAGAAGTCAACAATGGACAACACTTTCTTAGACCAGAATATACCTATTTGATATGCCTCAGATATGTAATTTAGAAGAAGACAGAGAAGAAGGTCCAGACAAAAACATATGAAAGAAGAAGAATATTTCGTATGCATTTTACATTTATGTTATGAGGATTGTCATCGTTCACATTCTATATCCGGCCGGAAAATAACAATTTCCCGCCGGATATGGTCGGAAACGAAACACTTAACACGTTAAAAGAAATAAACATTTTTAACCGAGAATATAAATTTATAAACAAAAGTAATTAGGTTTCAATCACCGTTAATGACGTATTTTAAACGCAGTTTAATACGTTCAGCTGGTTGCACAGAAGAATAATTTATTACTACGCCACCTACATTTTTAAACGATCAACCTTCAAATTAAATATGATTAGCGAGGTATGCAGGAAGTTCTTATTTTGGGTATTCTTTAAAACCAGCATCTACAAAAGGGATCAGGCCAACTAAATGCTCGACCTTGCGTGTGTCTGACCCACACTTTGTATAGAATATAATAAACAATACAAGCTTGTGAAATATTACATTAATTTGTCTAGCCATATTGAAAAACAAATATTCACTAATAAATTGCATTTATTAAAGATGTTGCATATCTGTAAGAAAACGTCATAAACATAACAGAAACCTGTAATTATAGTAATGACAAACAGTTTTAAATGGTATTACTTTTTTAATAAACCCGCGTGCCACAGTTTTAAAAAGTGTAAAAAAAAATAATGTCTCCATTTCAGAGATAAATGAATTATGAGTGGAAATGCATTTATGTGTAATCAAAATAGATTTCTTTAATGTGTCATAAACAAATAAAAAACGTCAAAACATAAATACAATTCCAAATCGAATTTCTACGCTTTATAAAACACTTTCTTATCTCATCTTTAAATAAATTGCAAAATTAATTTTCGAGAAACTTTTATATATTTAATTACATCATTAAGAAATAATACGGAAATTGTACCACGGGAAGAAAACTCATGGATAATAACATCATTAAATTATTACATAATCTCTAAATACATTCTAAAAATTATCTACGCGTTTATATGCTGTACATATAATATATTAATAACCACAAAATCGCAAGTAACGACGCCGTACAGTGCTATACGGTGAATGGTACCCACCGCTTAACCAGGACCGTTCTAAGAGCGAAAGCTCCATATCGGTCCTACTCAATCGTCTCCAGGTTGACAATTTTTAAACTAACAAGCAGGACCGTGCTGCCCCGCACCGGTCGTATACACCGTTGCGAAGTGGCACGTCCGCTCGAACAGTCATTTACTGGTTTGGTCAAAAGGTGTCATTTTTTTTCCAAGCTGGAGTAGTTGGCTTTGAATTTTGGACAAAAGTTTACAGAAGCATTACTCAGGATTACACAATAATAAAATAATGAAGAAAAATAAAGATTTGAGCAACATGAGTGAAAAGACTGTCACAGGGTGTAGATTTTTTTGATTTTTTTAAAATGCTTGTAATTTTTAAAACACGACTTAGATTTTTTAAATATTTTTCTGGTAACTATTATGATTTGGCCTATCGCCCTATTTCGGCTTGACGTCGAGATACGGGACACCTGTATGTCTTTATTGAAAAGTGCTATACGCATAATTTTACTGTAATATCAATACATTTCCAGTAACCGATATCTGAATAAAAATTACGATTCTGGGAGCACAGATAAATCCCAGGCCGACCAAGTATTTTTGAGCCAAGACACAAACCGCCTTTTTTGCGAGACTCCATATATAATTTACCGTAGTGTGCCGCTTCATATGGCCGGGACGGTAGATTAGGTGGACTGCGGTAGAACACTGCATTTTTATGATAATTTATAGTATTAATATTAAAACATATGTTTTACGAGAACACTACCAGATTGCTTTCCGCTGGTATATTTTAATATTTTTACGCTTACAGGTTAATGTTTCATATATAGGAAAATGTTTTAATATTGGACAATGTCTTATCTTTATACAAATTCTGATAACCACGAAATCGATCCTTGGGTATTTCAATAGAGCGAGAAGGAATACATTCAAATATATAAGAATTAATGAATTATTATATCGCAGAATGATACGCTATCATGTCGTTTTTTGCGATAAGACATAATTAAAGCTGATAATAAAATATCGAATATCAGCAGCACCGCATGCCGAATTCGTAATAATTTACTATCGATAAAATATTTTAACGATGAATCATTTTTAAGTCCATTCAACGTTTTTTCATTATGTTTTTAAAAATAAGGTATTAGTATCCTAAACTAGTGCCATTTGCTAGGCTTACGAGACATCGGCAGAATATTGCACGTGTTAAATGCATTAATTTAAAATATTAAAAAATGAATAAACCATAATGATTTGTAACAGCGACCGGTCTCGATAGGACTGATGCGTTTCATACATTAAAACACGTAAAGAAATCATTTGTCGGGTCGAGGTGTAGGGAGGAGATTGTTAGAGACATTGAAATGAGGCATGTATTAAATAACGGATTCTTTGTTAAATGCAAATTAACCGGTCGGGTGCCGAAGCGCAGATCTGCGCGATAACTTTTGTACTCTCTATGTGCCGGAGCGCAGACACGTATGCGAATTCAGCCTATTTTATCTGCGTTTATGGGGTTTTAAAGCTTATCATTCGTTGCATCTCAAGTTTTTTAATGAATGAACGAGTTCTATTTGTCAAGTAACCTCATTTGCCGCGCAAACCGGACAAAAAATGTCGTCTTCGAACCACGCATTAATTGTGTTATTTGCCTGTTAAAAAAAGTGTTTTTTTAAATAAAAAGTGTTAAAATTAAGTATTTTTATATTCTTTGATATATTTAGAACCAAAATATTGAAATACAATATCTTTAGTGTTATTGCTTCCATGGTTTTATTCGATAAACATGTTCATAATTAATGAATAAGTAATTATTGTACAAGCAATTATTGAAAAATAAGTCATGATTATTGAAGTCTGTATATTGAGAAACCAGAAACTGCAACTCTTTAGTGATTATTATTGATTTTAACATGAATATAACCATCACAAAAAAGTGTCTAAAAAACAGAAATTGTGCGCGAAATTGCGCAGCAGACAGGGTACATTTCGCGTTACGTACGGCCGGCATACGGCCGGTAAAAAAATAGATGCGCGGTACACGGAATATGCCTCACATCAATATTCATATTATGTATTTTCAAACTAATGAGATTCGAACTCACAACCAATGGATCACTAGGCCATTGTATTATCCATCAGACCACAACAAACTTTTAATTTATTATATTAGATAGATTTAATGTTGATAGATTTTTGATTTCTAAATTATCTAACCTAACGTCTCTATTCTGTGTGTGGGTAATATTTAAATACCCTTTTTTTATTAAATGTGTATCCTGTCTCTAAAATATGGTTTGAGAACTCTGTAAAATTATTGTCAAACCAATTGAACACATTGATTATTTTGAACATCAAAATTATTCGATGTTAAAAATAACCAATGTGGTTTATGCAAAGTTTATTTAAATTAATAATGTCCAACCAATGATTACGCTATAAACATCATTACTATCGTCGATGTATATATAATTAAGCCTATGTGCCGTTTTAGTACATTCTGAGATAAAGGAACTTTAAAAAATAATTGCACAGACTAGATTTATAAAAAATATTTTAAATAATTACTAGGCAGACTCGCCAGATGAACGGCAATGTTTTTTTTAGTATATTATATCTCTATTATTTATATGAAAAATTGACAAATTGATTCATGCATATGAGAATGTATTAAACGGCGCATAGGCTTAATTATACATACAGCGACGATATACTATATGTGGACATTGATAGCTTTTTCATACAAGGCCGCTAGCTGTCGACGTTTGGAAATAGGTAATACATTCAAGGTAAGCCGTGACTATCGATTGCACCCTTCTAATTGCACATTACGCAGGTAATGTAAAAGAGGGAGGCTGGGGGGTGGATCGATCGGGGGGTTAATTACACCACTGTTTCACTCTAATGTTGGCCGAGCGCGGTCTAACGTTACCCGGCCACATTTTGCCCTTCTTTTGTGCTTATTTGCAAAGGAGACGTATTATACGGCGGGGTCCGTGGCATCTGCGAGGCCGCGTGGGAGGAAAAGATTAATCCGAGTCTCGACAAGACCCGAAGGATGAAACACAATTGCCAGGGTCGCTTGTGTACTTTTTTATTTCCAGTGGAGACTACACACAACGCTAATATCTCGTGTTTAATATAATTTGAAAAGAAACATTGTTGCATTAATATTTATTTTAAAAGCGAGCATAGTATAAAATTAATTTCATTATACACAATAAAGCAGACAAACCATAATAAAACAAGTATTATTGCAAATAAAAGAGTCGCGCTGGGTAGCATTTGGTAAACAAAAACATATATACTCAGCAAAAATTTCACAATTGAAACAATATAAATTTTTACATGAACAAGTCTTGAATCAGCCCGTTCTCCTAAGTCGTAATCTTCCGAATAAAAAAGTTGAAAATAGGCTGGGCAACTCAAGAAATGACAATTTCAGTGGAGGAAATAATGCTAGAATGGAGGCAGTAATGGAATTCGACACGTAGGTCGCCCTCCGGATGAGATAAGACCGCAGGAAGTACCTGGATGCGAAGATCAGAAGAATAGCCGTCACTAGGAGACCTCTATCCAGCAGAGGATGACCGTCAATTGTTATTGACTTTTATTTCGTGTGATTATTAACTCTCACGGGATGTTTTAGTGAATGAAACTAAATCGAGAATAAAATCTCCCACAGCGGAAGGGTCGCTTGCTTCGTCGCTTGGGTACCAATGCGGGAAACGATAAGTATCGTAGATTATAATCTGCGAGATCTCTTTTATAGGAATTTTCTTCGACGTTTTTTAACGATGCTCCAGATGTCGCGTCATTGTCAGTCATCAAAGGTTGTTTATAAAATCAAACCGTTAATTTAGAAATGCGGAACGGAATCCAAAAAGGTTGATTCAGAAATTGGGCGGTTTGGACACCAGCCCACAAGGTGACTGCCAAATTAGATAACCGGGCAAATGATTTAGAATAATTGGTCTGCAGACGAGTGCTGGGGCACCGGTACGGATCGCCCACAATTTTGGAAGCCGACATCATCCTGGCTTGGAAGTAATATCATGAATTTCAGCTGGAAACTTTCTTAATCTTTTGTAATCTGTTGGCGACAATATGTCGCCAAATTAAATTCCTTTGTAACTTCGTTTTTCGACTATATAGATGTATTTTTTCTCAGAAAAAGTTCCTAGTACCAATAAGCGCAGGTGTAAACATATTACATCAGTTCTGTACAGATATTGTTGTTCATATTTATCACTAGCTGTAACCAGTCAAAATGAAGGAACATTGGTTCGCGTCTTTGCTAAGCCCTAGTATATATTTATAGGATCTTTTCGACGGCCCACGGCGACAGCAACTGCAAGCGGCGGGTTCGGGTTTGCTGGCCCGGGGTTCAAGCCCCATTTCCGGCCGTTTTTTTTTGCCGTGGATTCCAACTAAATTGACGGACAGGCAACGAAATTATTGTGTTTGATCATTTATGCATGCGCTTAAAATAAATCGATTTATATTTTAGTGACGTAATAAACTGGATACCCACGCTTACCCAGAACCGTTCTACAAGCAAAAGCTCCCATATCGGCTCTGTTCATTCGTCTCTAGGTTGACATTTTTTGCAAGACCGTGCTGCCCCGCACCGGTCTTTTAACCGTTGCGAGGCAGCACGGTCGCCAGTGCAAACCCATTCGCAGCCCGACCACAATGCTCATCAACTTTTTTATTAGAAATCAAGAAAACATACATAAAATATATATACATAAGAGGATATAAATAAGTAAAAAAAAACATTATTTTTGACATTATTTTTTATGGATTCTTTTTGTACTTATCAAACACACTGCGCGGACGATCGGTCGACCCCTTTGCCATTGCCGATTTTACGCGGCGGAAGATCCGCGCGGTGTAGCGCCGGCCTTATACGAAAGATGGTCTTGTATTATAAGAAGTCGAATTTGAATGACAAAATCAGCGACGACCAATCTGACGAAGATATCGAAAAATCGGTTGATTCTGGATAGAACTAACATCTGTATTTTTTCTATAATTTTTCCGTCTCGGGGAAACATTGAGTCGGGTAATAAAAGCAGCGACACGGTGTTCCGCGAGAGATCGTTGCCAGCGCGCGCAATCGCATTTTCACCGCCGAGAGTGAAACGCCCGCGAAACCCGATAACGCCGGGGAATCGATACAAGTACGCGATACCTCGGATGAAACGTGAACAGTTAGTTATTCCGCAAGACAGGTAGCCGGCGGGGACCTACATGCCGGCGAGTGGTCAAGTTGACGGCCGGCGGTGGGCGGTGGGCGCCCGTCTCCGGGCGGGACGGGTATCCAGAACATCCGCAACGAAGGATGTTAGTAATAATATTAACCAGTAACGCGGGGGTGACCACAGTTGGATACAAGTTTTTAGTGTTTCGTTTTAAGAGGCTCTTATACTTTCAATATTGGCATTAGTTTAATCACTTCCCGCTAAAAATGGCGCTAGTTTCGCTCAAACATGTATTATTTAAGCACAAAAAACGATATCGAGAAATATACAATACTATAAAACGAAATA
Source organism: Agrypnia vestita (assembly GCA_016648135.1). Classification (NCBI taxonomy): domain Eukaryota; kingdom Metazoa; phylum Arthropoda; class Insecta; order Trichoptera; family Phryganeidae; genus Agrypnia; species Agrypnia vestita. The sequence continues at coordinate 3,799 of JADDOH010010864.1, read as the reverse complement.
GAAATGTGCAAACTTTAACGCCTGATCTTTTAACTGCGTAGTGCTACATACGTAACCCTTTCTACATGAACGTAAGTTTTGCAAGTTTGGCGAAATTTTTCTGTTCAATAATTATTCGATCCTTATATTAGAGATGTGATAAAGCCGACCATGCAATGGATATTGTTTCTTTCTGAAATTTCACTCAAAATTTGCTTTTTTATGCTATTTTTCTGATTTTTAAGAAAAACATTTTTTTAAGATCTCCATTACCTGTAACATTATGTTATTATTTTTTCTTTAGCGTTGAAAAATTGTATGACGTGTGTGAATTTTCACTATATTTTTTATTGTTTTATAACATTTTGTCTAATATCAATGTTAAATAATTCAAATAAAAACCATTTAAAAAAATTATGCGTGTACTTATGTATGCGCGTTAGAAGTTATACTTAAAAAGTAGAATAAAGACAAAATAATAATAATAATAATATTTTCGTTGTCTGTCCGTAACTTACTGGAAAGACGACTTTAGATATTTAGAATGTGACAAGCAATCAGCGCTCAACTCATGTTGCGCGGTCACGCAAAAGTTGTTATTAATTACTATACAGTCGTACACCCATGAAAATATGGTTAAGTATAAAGAGAATATAGAAATAAAAATATTCTGAATTATCTTTTCAAAACGTAAGACTTTCATGAAAGTAACTTATATCGAATATCTAAAATTAATTCGCAATAATAAAAGTCAAATAAAATGATAATCATCCGTATTCTGAACTAAGCAACATTGCTATTTCTGTATCTTGACAGTTATTGTATTACATTGTGATGCCGTTTTTTTGACGTTTTATGTTTGACAGGTTTGAAATTAATGAATTCAATCAATTAGAAAGATCATTATTCGTAATTGTGAATACATTAACATTTGTTTACGTTTTAGGGCTTTCTGATTGATTCATTAATTATTTCAAACATGCCAAACTTAAAACATCGAAATTAGTGTCAATATATTGTTATACATACCTGTCAAGATTGGGATAAAGATCTGACATCCCAATATTTTCAGAATAGCACAGATTAACTTTATAAAGTATTATATATTTATCAAATTTCTGAAGGGTGATAGTGCAAAATGATTAAACTTTTTTTTGCTTGTATTGAAGCGAATTTATTTTTAATATTCTACATAAGTTACTTAAATAACAATCAAAAACGGAACATATAAACGTAAAACCTTATGATTAATAAACATAATAACAAAAGATATAAATCATAAAATCTGATTTTGAAAACTGGAGAAAAACGATTATTTGAAAAGATCAACAACTGACCATAATAAACGATTATAAAAAACATTCATGCATGTATGCGGTAGAAGTAATATTTAAAAACTAAAATAAAGACAAATTATATATTAATGATGCTCAAAGTATTGAGTTGTATAAATCTACACTGATCATTGTCTATTACTGTATTGAATTTTATGAAAAGAATGAAAACTCATACTTACAGAAATGTAACCTCAAATATCTAAATATAATAATTTGGTTGTCTATCCGTAACTTGCTGGAATGACAACTTTATATAATTAGAGTGTGACACGCAATCAGTGCATGGCTCACGATTATTTAAAAAGTATAATAAAAAACTATTAACGGAACATATAAACGAAAACAAAACGATTCATTAAAACAGGGTATTTAAATAATACAACATATAAAGATGTTATAAAAGGAAAAAATAAGGATTCATAAGATCCGATTATATGAACTGGGGTAAAACGATTCATAAAAAATATCGACAATTGACCACAATAAATAAAAATATATAACGACGGACGACATAAATGGAGCATATAAACGGTTCCTTAATAGCCGGAGGATAAATTAATAATCGGGTTTTGCAAAATGATTTAATAAGTTTATATGTTCAATTTAGTCGCCCGACCAGAGTTGCCAACAGCGCTTGGCCTAATATCGCCGTTTCCTATACATAAAGTAGCCTAAAGTAGCCCAAACGCCAAAATATCAATATGAATAAAATAAAATGTAATTTTTATCAATTTATTTATAACATATTTATAATGTATTGATAAATAGGCCTAAGCCTAATATAAAAAACCGTAATGTTCGTTAAAAGAAAGTAAAGTAAGTAGATAGGTAGCATTTTAAAAACACCGGAGACGTACATTTTGCTACCAGCGTGAAAACTTACCATGTGATTGCTTGGTTGAAAGTTGTTGCAGCACACCTCTTACATTCATATAGGTACGAATTCTAAGAATAGCGATCAGCATGGGTAGTTGCAGGCGATTCCTTAATTTTGTTTTAATTGTCCCCATTACGCTTAAAATTCTTTCAATGACAGCATTACACAAAGGTAATTGTATTTTTTTTTTCTTAATTATTTGCGATTCGGCTGATTTAAATAACTTGTCTCTGAAGTAGCCTAGTAGGCGACCAGTCGCCTTTTAGATTTTTTCGTCGCCGATTCTCGTTCTGAGTAGCCTAAATGGCGAAAAATCGCCTACGTTGGCAACTCTGCGCCCGACAGCAAATACGAAAATCGTGTACTAGGACCTCTTAATTGAAAATATTTTACAAAACAAACAAACTCAAAACAATATTATATCGTTTTACTGAAAATTTTTCAAACAAAACATCAAAACAAACAAACTCAAAACAATATTATATCTTTTTACTGAAAATTTATCAGTTAAAATAAAAACACAAAAAAATGCCGGTTCAAAAGATTTCACATCACTATTTCGTGAAAAAATGACAATTACCGTTGAGTAAAGAAATAGACGGAGTATCTTATTTCGTTAAAAATATTGTTTGCAGGTAAAAGAAAGGACAAAAATTCAGTGTATATACAGAACAAAGTCTATATATCATATTGTTTCAAGAAAACAGATAAGAATAATGGAAAAAAACATCAGAATCATCCCGCAAAAACAAACAAAATTTGACAGTTGTAAAAAATAAAAATGGCGACATTCAAATTCAAGTATTTTTAATACATTTAACAGTTATTTTCTGCATTTACCGTTGTCCCCGCGATATGGGATTTCTAAAATGCATTCATTATACGGATATCTTCCCTTTATTAACACTCAGGCAAAGTTTACGCAGCATTTTAAGATATATTCGTATAAACTAGCGGGAGCGTAACCTGACGACTGGCGTAGTTGGTGTCCAACCAACGACTGATTTGAAAGAAAAATGATCTTTTAACAGACTATACGATTTAATTAATTCAAATTTCTGTGTATGAGGTAGAAAATTTATAATATTTTTATATTAATGACAGTGAAATTTTCTTAGTACGCATGTAAAATTTAATTAAAATAATCAACGTTTTAATGTTTTTTTGGATGCTGCAATATAGGAGACGGAAAGTGAATTTTTATCTTTTTGTAAACGTTTTATTTAACAACCTACCCAAAAATAATTATATATTTTCCCCCAAACTTTCTGTTTGAACTTCTTTTATTCAATTTATTAAAAAAATATACGGTCTTTACGTGGAAATATTTCGAGAAAAGGTGTACCAAAGATAACTCTATTGCTAGAAAGATTAAATAGGGCTTCGGGATTATATTTTTTTTGTGATAATAACAAAGTATTTTTTTAACTTTTTTTAAACAAATGCTTTAAGAGTAAATGGACCTTTCATAATAAAATTGATTGAATGCATGGTTAGCTGCAATTTTGGCAATAAGATTCGAAAACTTTACACTAAATTGACTCTCCAGACAGCAAAAACGTGAATCATGTACTATGGCGCCTTAACAGCAATATTCATAATAATT
>JADDOH010010863.1:0-14775 GCA_016648135.1 Agrypnia vestita | reverse complement strand
AAAAAAAATTACTACATTTTTTTATCGTTTTTTGAATTTTGGGTCTTGATTTTTTGATTCTTGCGAGTGGGTATAAGAAATGGAAATAACCGAACTGAATCCAAAAAATAGTTATGTAATTCGAGTTAAGCACAGTGGGCGTACGACTAGTCAATAGATGGAAAGGAAACATTACTACAAATAAAAGGTTCGTAAGTTTTCCGTTGTCTCTAATACCGACCGATATCGCCTTTACCATTGATCAGATTCCCGAAGTATAGAAGTTCATTGACGTATTTTATATCATTGTAGAAATCTGTATTTTTTATATGGAAAATTCATGTATAATAAACACATTAAAAATTTCGATTCTCCTTCGAGATTTTCATGGTCACATCAACCCGCAAACGAGCAAAGGCCCCAGTCGAAAGTGATTTACGAAATGCTACCGCTCGAGTGATGCTTTACGTACCTATAAGTATTATAAAAAAATAACACATTTTAATTTATATTCATATTGAGTTGGGTTGTACTATAAGTAGGTATACAATTTTTCCTTTGTTTGATAATTAATAATATTTTCAACATTGAAAGTGACAGCTTTGCCGCCATCATTATCGGCCTCTATCAGCGATAGCGGAATACTTTCTGGATGTTTATTTATATATTCTGGTTATCATCGCCTAAACAAAAACTATATTTATTCACAAAGTAAGATTTAAAAAATCAAATCTTCTATTTACAGTTAAAAATGTCTTAAGACCGCAAAAATAACCTTAACTCTACAATAAAATTATTTATACGACACGATTTTATGCTCGCATCTTCACACATAAATTCATAGATTTCTTATATGCAATGGGCAGGTAAATTGATTTTTCGCTAATAGAATTCCGTGTATTTTTACTGAATGATCATCGTTATTTAAGAGTAATAAAATTATTGATTAGGTATTTTTTTATGGGTGTTTTAAACGGGTTTATTTTGTGGCAGTGTGTAGGGGATGAAATCAGGATAGACAGGTTTACCCCGTCAGGTTTAGTTCCCCGCGATATAAATTTGTCGCGAGATGTACTAGAAATGCTAAGATAACAAAAGTATGGAGCATAAATCATGATCATTTGAGCAGAATAACCTTATTTAATGGAATCTTAATTTTTTAACAAATACAATAAAAATATTCTTCAAATGATGGCAGTAGTAGTACTCTAAAAATACCTAATTGTAAAAGTTTTGAATCTTTTGTGTATGACTATACTATAATTAAAACAACCCTTAAATATTTTAAATAATATAATATCTGGCTTTAACGCGTAATACTTTTTTTAAAAAGAATAACTACTTGTTATGTTGTACTTAATTGATGTTTTATTGTTATTTTGAAGCGCCTGCCATCTATCGGTGAGTAGTCAAAATACAAAGAAACTCACTGTGTCAAGAGATGGCACTGCAAGTTCTATTTCAAAGTTTAGCCATGATACCATCCTTGATCATGTTATTAGAAAATGTGAGGAATGAAAACCGACTAAGGAATAAATTTATTTATTTAGTAATGAGGATAACATTTATATATGCAGATCTAAAAAATTCAAGGCTTAATGGTAATATTTTTTTTTGTAATAAATTTAAAGAGATATGGAAGCTTCTTTATAGATATATTTTTTTATCCTTATTATTATTGTATACCAATTTTATGGTAAACAATGTTATATTTTTCAGAAACACGCCTTTGTTTTTTTTAAATATTTGATATTTTCTGTGCGGAGCACTTTAATTGACAGGTATTTTTATTATAAACTTTTAAGTTATTATGTATAATGTGGACATTTCGAGGAAAATATTTGAGTTTATTTTATTAAACACGTGGTTTTTCACTGTTTAGTGGTAGTAGGTTTAAATCAAAACAGTGTTTTTTATGTTTATTCCTTCTGTTTCATTTTGTTTTACTGAATTCTATATTTTGTCTTCTTCAATGTTTTTCAATTCTGTTGTTAATAAAATATTAATTCATTAGCACTCGGAATTATCTAAAATTCGTGCCATTGCATTAGTTAATTGATTTGTGTTTACTTTTAGCAAACAAGTAATTTATTTTATGATGGTATCTTATAAAATAAATATGTAATTTTATATTAACTTCCAACCAAAAATCTGTTACCCAGTTTTTTAATTCGGTTACTATAAGAAAATCAAAACTACCAGTCGGTGTTGGTTTTGATTTTTATTAAAAATAAATTTATCGAATCGTTAAAACTCGTCACCGTACAGTTTTTCATATTTTAAAATTATGACAAGTTTGCGTCACGAAAAATAAATTGCGTGGCTGCTGGTGGGTTCCACTTCTCTGGTCAAAGGCTGGTGTCCACTGAAAAGGTTAACTTTCCGTTTTTTTCCAACTGGCTCGAACTATCAGCTCTCTGAAATGCCTTTTCGGTTTGTCTGGTTTGCGCTGTTGCTCTAGAGTTTTTATATACGTACCTACATGATAGACTTTTTACAGAATTTCTCATTTGATTGAGCACGTGAAATAAATGCGATCATTTACTCATTAAAACTCATACCTGCATGATTAAATAAAGGCTTGTAGACCTAAAGAGCGGACACTGTTGGTGGATAAATGAAAGTTATAAATGCGATTTTGGATGAAACTGATTTTCGTTTTCTGATTATTGTAAAATATTTTAATTTCCTATAATAGAGCAAAAAACAAAATACTGAATCAGTTGGTAACTTATTATTGTTATGTTATCCTTTTTTAATAGAGTATAAACTTTAGAGAAAATAAGCTATATAAATATATAAAAATACAAATATTTGGTTAGTATACGGAAAGAACACCGCTTTTGAAAAGCTGGATCAATGACGAACAAACGATGTGATTTAACCTATCGAAAAGTGGATCACATAATACTCATCCATTGCAAACTAATTTACCCACCATAAAAATATTTTGCACGCTATTGAAACATTTTAATTCCCCGAGAGTGGACCGATATTTTCTATGAACTTTTATCAAAAACGCAATATTTAAAAAAAATATAACAATTTACATTAAATACAAATAAATATTATTTAAACATATTTATGTTAAATAGAAAATAGGTCTTAAAATTCAGTTAAGTTATTTTATGTCATAACGCTAAAATTCTTGAAAAATAAATATTTATAAATTATAAATGTTTCACTGAGACGTAGCTATTTATTTGGAAAAGCTTTATTGGGAAGTCATTATATCCATCCATAAGGCTAACGACCCATGTAAACTGGCTTATGTGATCACATATAGATTCAATATGTAAATAGCAGTGGCGTGCAGTGGGTATAAACTTAGGTTATGCTGTAACCCAGCGTTTCCCAACCTTTTTTGACTCGCGTACCATTTTACATTTAGTAGGTAGGTACATCACGCTTAATTGTACCACTTCGTAAAAATGATTGTATTTCGAGAAATTTGTTATTCTATTCGCATTATAAATTTTATAGGGATATTTCCCAGAACTCAATTTATTTAAGTTTAAAAAAAATACTAAAGGTTTTATTTTTTCTGATAAAAATTAAACATTTGAACTTTACATAACTCGATGTTTTTTTTAAATAAAAGGTGCCGAAGCTCATTTCTTGTCGAAATTCAAAACCGGGACATTTAAAGAAGTATTTTTTTAACAACTAATTTTTATTAAAAAAAAACATTAAATTAAATTTAATTATTTGTATAATTTTTTTTTTTAAATATTACCGATATTAATCAATGTCACTATCAGTGAAAACCTGTAATTGGCTTTTATGTTTCACAATCTTTATATTTACTTAATTATTGTTAGCTGTTGGTTTTCCGAATAAATATAAATAAATAAAAATAAATTAATAGAAAATATATGTACCTATATAAAATTAATTAAACAGGGTAAATTTAAAAATTCTTCTAATCGATCATCGACTGTACATATTAAAAACTGTACTGTATATTATTAATTAAAATTATAAATTATACGAAAAATATAATAGTTAAAATGAGTTTTTTTTTACTTTTTATATCCGCCATTACTGATTATTTTCGCGTACCACCAACTATCCACTAGTGTACCGCCGGTGGTACGCGGACCACAGGTTGGGAACCGCTGCTGTAACCGACTATATTTTATACTTTATTGTTATTCTATTATAATATATTATATTTTGTATTTTTATGTTGTATATTATAATATATTTAAAAATATATATAGCTATATACGCATGTGTGGATATTAGTATGTACATATTTCGTATTTTTTAGTAGCTTTAATCCATAAAAATAACTGCACTATAAAAGAAGTATTGTAAACGAGGATTTAATAAAATATTATATATATATACATATACGTATTTTAATATTTATTATATTTATGTTAATATTTATTATTATAATTCTAAATAAATATTTTATATATATAGATGATACGGCAAAAATTTTCAATATATTTCGAAGACGATTTATATTATTAAAACAGGAATAATACTAATTTCAGATATATCTTTCTTTTCACAAAAATAAATCAATTTTATGATGTCATCGATGGCAATGTAGTCTTAAATAAACATTTTAATATTGCGTATAAAATTTTCAAAAACCTACATTTTACGAAGTTTCTTAATAAATTACCTTAAACTTTTTTTTACTTATTCATGTTTTTTTTTATTTTTATTTTATTTTTTTATTTATTTATCTTCATCTTGTTACATGACATAGGAGATGGAACCGCTCATCTCACTAGGAAGAACCTGTGCCGAGATGAGCACCTGAACAATATAGTGAGAACAAAAAATTTTAAAGATATACAACAAAATACTATATAATTATAAGATTAATTAATTAATTAATTGTGTATGTAAATATAAAATGTGGATAATAAGAACAGTATATATTGTATAATACAAAAGCAAAAGTGAAAGTAAAGTAATATATATAAAAAATCATATGCATGGATAGTAACAAAATGTATATATAATAGCACAGTTAAAAAGTATATTCAGGTATATACCTATATAAGAAAATTAAATGAATGTTTGTGTATATTAAATAGTGATAAGAAATGAAGTTTAATGAGCAATAAATTATGACCTGTTTTCGGCAGTTGGGTATTTGTGCAAATGCAGGTGACAATAATGTCTTCTCCAATAGTGTTGTGTAAAAAGTTAAGAGTAGGGTGTCCACACTGACTATGACAGAATGGACACCAAAGACATTTGGATATCACTTCCATCAGTCTGCATAACACCCTTAACCATTTTTTAAAAAAGTGACAGAGTGTTTGCACTCTTAATATTTTCGGGAACAGCATTGAAGAACAAAGGAGCCTTGTAAAAAAAACTTCTTTGTCCATACACTGTCTTGGCATTCATTGGCTGATACATTAAAGAAGTGTTATTCACTTAATTCATGTAAATATAAACGGATTGAATTTGTGTGATTGTTAAACTCAGTAATTCATATAAAAATATAAAAGAAAAAAAAAGAACAAACGTACTCAATATAATCATCATGATTGGCCAGATGGAATTCACCATAGAAAAGAGAAATATAATTTACACAAAAAGTTTTGGGTGGAATTTGTAAAAAAATGCCATTTCTGCAAGTAACGTGCGCGCAGTTCTCACGTCACATTGAATCTTTCGAAGAAACACACTATTATATGAAAAATTTACTTGTCCATTACGAAAAAATCGCAGCGAAGATGAGTCAAAATACACAGTTCAGGAGGAGTCTTTCTCTACTTGACTAGATATCTCTATGGAACAAATTTGCTGGGCGCAAACAAGGAGATAAATTATGAATCGACATGAAGTTGGATACAGAAGTCGGAAATAAAACATCTAGCCGTAGGACGAATTATGGCTAGAATTTAAAAACGATTTTTTCTTAAGATAAGGATTATTTAATTAATATTTGTTTCCCAGAATCTTAAGTAATGCACAGTTTTTTGCTTGTATGCGCTGCATGCCATTGATAAATAGAATTAACTTGCTAGTCTCCTGAAATAGGACTTGAAGTACCGACCGCTGGGACATTAGGTGAGAGACACTAACCACTAGAACAACAAGCTTTGCCTGTATTATTATATCATATAACAAATTATGCCTGTATATTATTTAAACCAACCTCGTCAACACAAGTTAATCTAAGTACGTAGAATAATAATCATTAGAAAATAGAGTACTTTTCAAAAATTTTCGACAGTGTTCTAAATTATATTGGTAGTTGTAACAGTCGACTTTTCATTACGACTTACACAGCATACGAGTAGGAGCGTCCGGTATTTTTAACTCCCACTATTAAATTATTTTCGAACCAATTTCATTTTTCTTTCATTATTTTTCGAAAACATTCAATTTATTGAAATGATTTAAATCTTTTTAAAGCACTTATGTAATATTTAAATTAGACTGAAAACTGATCAATAATCATATTGTGTACACTTTAAAATAATCCAATATGAATAATTGTGCTTGTAAAAACAACGTACACAAAAAACATACATTTTTTTTTTGTGTTATTATTATTTCAAAAGAGATTATAGGCATAATACATGTCATATCAATATTCTTACTATTATGAATCTAAGGTAAACGCTTCCTGAGAAAATGGAATTAACTTGCTGGTCTCCCGGTGCAAAGCTTGAAGCCCCCCTCGAAACCCTCTGTGCTGAATCTCCAGGCAAATGTTTTAACCACTAGAGCAACAAGCAAGTTATTATTATTTTATCATAAAAAAAACTCATAACTAAGTGTGACCACGGAGGGAGCTGTCATTCATCGCCGTTTGTATTTTGTAAGCAGAGTAGTGTGACTAACGGACGCATATTGATCTTCAAAGTTTCAAAGCAAAAAGAACACATACTAATATTTGAAGAGTGCCTTGAATATGTCGTTAGTCAATAAAATATATTTTTAAATGTGATAACAATAAAACAAAATATAAACGATAAAGATAAATTGTAGCTGTACTGTTCCATAAAAAAACTGTATTTAACACTTTGACTGCTGAACGATTTTCTTCGACATCATCTCGGTGCTGAAAATTTAGCCAATATTTAAAATTCTTAAGAGAATGATTTTGGGGATAACTCATTGTCATTTACCCCCATAAACCCATTAGTTCTCTCCAGGCGGTCAGCACCGCCATAAACACACCACTGTTTTTTCAATGACAAATGTCGTGTAGTGCGTTTACACTCGCCCAAAAATATATCTGGTCAATATTATTCACCAAAATAATTATTTTTCAAAAATTATTATTATTGCATATCTTATCTTATTCAGATATTTTACAATTCAGACACTGTCTACTGTGTAGGGAGTAAAGGATAACAGTAGTGTTCCATTAGACTTTTTCATAAAAATTGTTACCGATATTAATATTTTCATACATATAAAAAAATACATCAACCGTTCTCACAAAAGCGATCTAGAGTAGAAGCTATAATAATTTTTAGGCAGGAATAATTCAAACAAGCTGACGTTGGCTATTAATGAAACTATACTTTCCTAGATTTTGTACTAAAGACACTAACCGAATAAAACGAAAGCGAAGCAAATTATTTTGAAAAAAAATGTGCACAATAAATGTAAAGATCCATTTTATTTTCGCCCTGAATGCCTGACCAACCAGATTTTTTTATTTTATTATTTGTTTACCATTTACATTTACAGTGTTATGTAAAACTGCATAGAACTTTTACAGTATGGTTTAGAACAATGTTTTCATACATTTTTAAATATGAACTGCTTCAGTTTGAAATGTCAGGATTATGTATTATATTTTCTATAATTTTTTGTTTTTTATCATTAATCCTAAAAGCCTATGCCTTTGAGAAACATTATAATATATCATATTTATTTACAGAAGTTTGCAGGAAGTGCGCACAAATTATCCTTGAAAAATATTATACTAGAAAGTTTGTTCTACACAAATATAAAAAATATAACTGACTCAAAAATTTTTGGGTCAGTTATATTTTTTGTATACCACGTAAAAATTGTCTTTACTCTTAGAAGACTCTTACATATGAATTTAAAAAAAAACACTGAAAATTGCTATATTATGGAAAAGTTCTCATTACACAAGAAAAGTGTTTTTCCGTAAAAATTAGAAAATATAATACTTACATAAAAATATTATAATAACAATCAAAAATATAAAAAAACAACACGCAAAAATTTCTGTGTGAACGAACTTTATGTTCATAAACGGAAGGAACGCAAAAAAAGCGAAAGAAATTGACCCAATTATACGATGTATTGTCTAGCACCAACCCTCAGGTATAGAACGCCGATAGGCGTTTTCAGCACACAGCGAATGTTTTTGAGAACGCCTATAGGCGTTTTCAGCACTGGACGTGTTAAACTCACTTCGTCATAGAAAAAAACTTTATAAAAAAATAAAATTTTTTGGAATAAAATAAAATAAAATAGAGTTTCTCGTAATTATTAAATAGGTGTTCATCGTTAATGTTGCCTCAAAAGTCGACGAGCAGAAAAATAATGAGGTTAGAGTGTGAAGTTCTGCGGGGAAATGGCACGACGGTGTTTTAGTACGTTTATAGGTTTATTTCCTTTTCAAATGATCTAAAATAAAACAATTATTTATTTATTTATACAGAGTATTCTCAAGTTCTCAACAATAAATCAACAAAACAACGTAATCTTGAAATATTCAACTGGAGCTGAATTAAGAACGGCTCGTATACCAAAATGATTTCAACGCTAATATAACCAACAGTATGAGAGAAGAAGGAGCAATAAACAAAAAAAGTGAGAAACAAAGTATGAGAAGCAATAAATACATAATAATAAATATCAACAATATTAAGTAATAAAACAAAAAAGTGAAAAACAAAAATTAAATCCAACCAACAGTATGAGAGAAGAAGGAGCAATAAACCAAAAAAGTGAGAAACAAAGTATGAAAAGAAATAAGTACATAATAATAAATATAACAATATTAAGTAATAAAACAAAAAAGTGAAAAACAAAAATTAAAAATATGTTGAACCTTTTTATTATTACATAGACTCGCAATTACGTCGGAAGATTTAATTTTGTTTAGTTAATAAATCGTAATCGTATTATTCGAGTATAATTCCAACAAGAATCTAGCTTGAGTTTTAATTTTTGCTATGACAGATCAACGGTCGACACAATCTGATTAAAATGCAAAGGAGAAGTCTTAACCACGCTTTAGTATTTCCCCAAACAATGAAAGAAGGGAAGATATTTTTAAACGAGTTAATAGGGGACATTTCACCCTTCCCTGGTGCTGCCCTGTGTAATATTAGTGCGGACACCCCCCGAACCATCCCCCAGCGGTTCCTTAAAAATTTGGAGCTTAAACCCCCGTTACCATGGCAACCCTTTCTCCGGTTCACGTAAGACGAAATTACCGGGGGTTGGGGGGTAGGGGGCGGCAGCGGCGTGGGGCGGAAATCTCAGAGGTACGAAATATTTATCTTTGGTTGCAGAACCTTCAAATTAAACCCCAAAAAATTATATACAGAAAATATTTGTTTTCTTTCACAGTTGAAACCAAGATGTTTGCGATAATAGTTCAAAGAGTTTTATATATAAATATACAAATTTTCTGGCAGACATTTCGGATCCTATTATTAGTTCATCATCAGGGCTGATATGGCTGTTAACACATAATGATGGAACCTGCAATTGAATCCAATTCGTCAATCAGAAATTTCGTATATAAATACGGCAGAATATCTCGGAAAACTCTAACCTGGTTTCAATGTTTTTGTTGAATTTTTTGCCGTGGTTTTGGTCAATAAGTAACATTAAAAATAATATGCCATTTATAAATATTTTTAGACGAGATTTTAACTGACAGAGATTGAATTGTGTAATTAAAGATGGTACATCTGTAAACCCATGGAATCTCTCATTTTCAATTACAAACCTCTTCAAATTGTTCTCTGCAGACAATTTTATATATAACCCTTTGTTATTGATTATTTTTGCAGTTATACAATTCTGCATTGATTGCGTTGATTTGTTAACTACATCTCACTAGTTTGATGCTCTGTACGACGTACGACGTGTATACGAGGATATCAAAATATACTGTTAGAGAAAGATGTTATGTTTCCTGTGAATAGCACTCTTTCGTCCAAACGATTACTCCAAGATTATCACTTTGATACATAATGTTGCTGAAATCAGTGATATATGCCGTACTTTACATTATAGAACTCACTAGTATTATTCCACGAACATTTTTGAGTTCGAAAATTATCACTTGAAAAATCACCCGTGTTATGTCGCTCGCTGATCACAGTTTTTAACTTGGAACCTCCTGACTTGTCGACGGTACGTTACATGTAGGTTACAGTGCACAGAAGACCTTCAGATTATTCTAAAACTGTTATTTAAAATTCTACAAGCATCTGGTCGCTTCTTTTACAAATACATATTCCAAATAAAAATGTTTTGATTAATAAAGTTTTAACGACCGTTCAGAATTATCGGGGTACAGTTTTTGAGTTATTTACCATCATCTGCGCATCAGCCCTGATGATGGGCCAAAGAATGCAGATAGCCTAGAAATATTTAACCTATAAATATCTAATCTCAGCGGAAATAAAAAATATTAAGCAGAATTAAATTATGGTAAAATGTGATACTGTTTAAAACAAATAAAGTGTTGAATATTAGATAGTTAAGACGATATAACATCAATATTTATTCTTAAAGACACATAATTCTACGCTTATGTAATAGTTGTCGAGCCCTTTCGGTGCCCCCTTCCACCGACGTAAGAAGGGTCGAGCGACCTCGTCTTCCTTCCACCCTCTTCATCTTTCTTGTTCGTTCCTTCTCCTTCTGCCCCAGCAGGGTCCGTACCTGCCCCGGGTGTACCGCGATCAATACCACCGCCACCCCGACCACCTTCAGCTGCTGCCGAGGTTCCTGACTGCTGGCGGAGGATACTTCGATGACAGATTTTGAGTTGTTTGTTTCTAAACTTGATATGTTTAATTTATGATCGAATCATGTTTATATGGGATTGTCTGCGAGAGACGTGAACAGTGAAATAATTTTAATTGAACTGAATAGATAGTTATTATACCTACTATACAATGTGTATCTATGCTAATGAATTATTTTACATAAATGAATTATGTACGTTCTCATTGAACTGTATTCCTTTTATTAAAATGTATAATTTTTTACATTTCTTCGTATCTGTTATTCTTGTGGTTATTTTATCTGTTATTGTATTGAATATTACATATTTACATGGTTTTTCCATCTATATCTACAATATATAAAAAATTAACTAACTTCATTTGTATTTTGTCCTCATTTCTTTTGTAAAGTTACATATCTTCGCACAGGTTCATTCTAGAGAGATGAGTGGCTAATTTCCTTACATACATACCTACATGTGCGAGTATGTAAGTTCAGGATAAATAAAAAAATAAATATATTTAGGTATCGGGCACGTGCAGTGAGTAGGTAGGTACACGGTGGTAGCATAAATTTTACATAAACATGTATTGTGAAAAAAAAATTAATTAAATATTTATCTGTCAGAATAGCATGATATATTAAAATCTGAAATAATATGTAAAAATTGTAATAGAAATATTACGAGATTTGTCTTTTTTTTTACACGTTAACCTAAAAGGGTCGCTTCTTTGTATTGACTGCAAGCCTCTGTTAGGTTACTCACATTAGTTGTGAAAAATAATATGTGTCTCTCTATAAGGAAAATTATAATCCTTATAGAAAGGACCATAAGAAATGCCATTTGACGCATTATAAATATCAAACTAAGTTTTATTAAACCCACCAACATAATTAATTTATTCATCAAATAACTTTAATTTCATACAGGCCACATAATGGAAAAAAAAAAGATTTTTTAATCAAAATAGTCTATTTTTTCAGTTATTAAAAGTATTGAGTACAATCACGATAATTGAAAATAATTTTTCGGTACATTACATTATTTATAATTATACCTACAAATACATTGGATACCTCTAACGTAACATAAATATACACATTCAAGTACCTACATATACATAACATTATTTTTGACATTAGGATTTAAAAAATATTACATATATGAACTAGGTGTCACATGAAGTCCTATTATACATACTATAGGTGAGAGGTATATATCGATATTAATTTTTAAATCTTTATTACAATGCAGAAAACCTGTTGGTGCGAAGCTGCTGCTATGTTATCACACCATATTCTGTCTGGAAAACAACGCAACGTTTTTCAGCTCGCAACGTCAATTAAAAGCAGTAGATATGTAACTTTGAAGTATTCCATTAACTCAAAAATATAGTCTAGACTCTATATTATCTGCTTCATATTTACATAATTTTCAAAAATGCAATGTTTTTGAATATTTTATAATGCCTTGATTTATTCCGGATTTATTTGTTTCTTATATCTAATATCTAATACACGCTGTTCATAACCCGTCACTTTTGGCACTTTTCGAGATTATTCTTATTTCTTATGATTCTTTTCGTTAAATTTATTTATACATGAAATCTATTTATTTTATTATTTTATAAATATACGAACAAAAATGAAGAACATTACGTATGCCTCCAAAAATATTGTTAAACTGTAAATAACGTTCTAAGATGGCCGCGCAAATAAGGTTAGCTCAGGCGACAAATGGCATTTAGGGGATGAAGAAAGGGTCCTTTCTTTGCGCCGTGTCTACAGCCTGCGCCCTCGGGGGCGGTAAACCAATTACAACCCTAAGAAAAGGGACGGGATTAAACTCGTCAACTGACACAGAACAAACAAGAAAAAATATTGTAGATTTTAGCCCCATTAAAATTTTAAGTTAATTATATTTACAATAAATTATATGAATCAGTAAGATAGATATTTACAAAAAATTCGGTTACTACAAAATATAAATAAAAAAATACAAATAAAACATTTTCTTCTTAATTTTAATCTTAAAACGTATTCTTTTGAGATGCGGGGGCGAGATGATATTTTTAATTTCACCTCGAATGTACGAAATCATCGTATGTTATTAATTTGTTATAAGAAAAATAATTTATTTACACAATTGAAAATATTTAATTTAAAGAAATGAGTCCCGTAAATGTTTTAAGCTTTTGACTCGCACATAGCTAGGCTAGCATTTTACGCTACCTTCCATAATGAGAATGCAGTGAACAGAATTTCACTGATACACCTCCAACCTCTCTCATATGCTGACTAGACAGTTTGGAGGACTCTATTGTATCTTCAAAGATTCCAGATAGTCTGACCCATTCATGTGATTTACACAAAGAGCATCTCATACTGGAATATCCAATATATTTGACAGAAAGATAGAAGGCGTAGAAAGACCGTCAGAGTGAGAGATTCCTCCAAGATCCTTTAACCAGGATCCTTTACATGAACTCTAATTGTTCAGATTTTTAAGAGATTTTTGACTCCAAACAATCTCTGAAACAGGAATATGCTTTCATGAGGTTATTTGGAAACAAATCTTGACTTTCATGGTTTACCATTTATCTAGTATCATACATTTACTGTCTTGCGTTTTAGTTTATTATTATTATTTTTTATTTATTTTTAAAGTAGGTTATACAAAGACTTCATAGTCACTAATATATTTAGATCCCAATTTTTACATATAATTGACATATTTTCAATCAAATGTAAGCATCGCATATTTCTGTAGCATTCTCTTAAAAGTTTTTTTTTTCATCCCTATATCACCAGGCAGTTTACTATACAACTTTATTCCACTTAGTAGTCTTATTTCATGTTTTTTTGTGCAATGGTCATGTTCATGTTGTTTTTTTTAGTTTTTCTATGAATTCAAAAGTTGTTAATATTATTATTTTTAATCTTTCTAGCATCACATTCTTGTGAATCGTTTACTTTTTACTATTATTTTCAGTACTTTATTTTGGATTATTAAAATCAGAAATAGTGTACTACATAAATAGTATTAGTAATAAAAATAGTTCGCGCTTGTTTTACATAAAATATCAGTTCATTGACTATCGATGTTCCGTTCGTCAGTTAAGTTTAAACAGGGTACATTTGAATCTCTCAAGCATTAGTTAAAAAGGAATAAATATTTTTGATTTAATGCTTTCATTTTACTAACCATTAATACGAAAATGTGGTAAGTATTTTTATTGACGTGGGAGATACAGAATTTGCATATTGTTTTTTGTCGTATTTATCATTTTTTATTATTTCTTTTCTTTTTCATATTAAACATAACAATCATTGGTGATAATACAAAATATATTATTTAGTATCTTCTTCGATGGTTGAACGAGGCTAATTAAATATCAGGTATTCTCAATCTGTGAGATTGCTTTAGCGGGCTGGAGAGTCCCTCCCGATGGATGACAGGTGTCACAGGCAGCCGATACCTGGTGCCTATTTCGGGAGCGGTAGCAGCATCGCCATCTTCATCAGGTCAAGTGGTAATATCATCCTACCAATTAAAGGATTATGAGATTGGTAGTCCGATTCACCACGTATTATTAATTATTATTGAAATGTTCAGCAACGCATCAAATCATAAAATTTCATTCGCTTTGCTGTCCGATAGAATTTAAGTTACATAAGTCGTGCCATCGTGTATATTCCGGCGAAGCTCGTACACTATGCGCATACAAAAACCAAATCTACTTATCTTCTATTTTATCATTTGCCTATATGCGTGATCTATTAATTGTTGTATTTATCTTGTTGTTATTTTTTCATTCTTTATCTTTTTCTTTTTATGTGTCTATATAT
>JADDOH010010861.1:0-74477 GCA_016648135.1 Agrypnia vestita | reverse complement strand
AAAAATTTCACGTAAAAAATGCACTATTTAAAATGTGTTTCTCATACCTTCGATAACTTTGAAGTGTATGTACTTTGTAGTGTTCGCTTTGAAATGAAGTGTACTATTTGAAGTTTATACTTTCAATAACTTTGGTGTTTGTAGTTTGTAGTGTGCACTACACATCAAAATGTGCGAAGTGTGCACTTCAATGTAGTGTAGTACTACATTGTAGTAGTGAGTACAGAGCGGACCCATCACTATTCTATTCCATAAGTTTATATAGAGAACACGTAGAACATGACCATTCGCATTCGTAATCTTCTATGGTTTAGATCACGCTTAGTACGCCAGAATAAATCTATCTATTTTCATTAAAAAAATAGTAAAAAAAAATATCCGGAAGAAGAGAATTCACTGACAATATTTCCTATTACACTGAATAATCAACACAAACTACGCATACATCGATTCCTCGAATCACCATTACATAAAATGTGATTTTGTTTGGATTATTTACAAAGGGATTTTTTCTGGGGAACATTTTCGAAGCCTTCAACGTGAACAGTATGATTATTATTATTATCGAGGGTTTAAAAACTCGAGCCTTCAGCGATTGTTTTTCTCGCCCTGTTTACTTAATACATTTCAAACTCGAAAGAATAGGGGAGGAAAGTCGGCTTGACATTTTTGCAGATACACTTTCAAATACGATTTGTCAATGTGACCTATAAAGCTAAGTGGATTCCTGTTGGGTTCCGGAAAATAACTTGTGTAGAGTGTGCGCGGTGTATATTTGTTTTGGAATGTGAAATATATCGAACAATCGTCTCTATTTTATTTATCAAAAAAAACACGTTCTTATATCACATATATAAATATATATATATGGAGGGTCCGGGGAAAGGATGTGTTAAATCTTATTTTATTTACTAATTAAAAGTAATATTTTGATAAATAAGATTTTTACATGTCATGCCAGGACAATGAGCATTTACATCAAACTGAAATAATGTATATCAACATTTAAACATTAATTTTTAGATTTCGTTGGTAAGATTTCGCTTATTTGTTTTACAATAATGCGCTATATACACAGGGTATACCAGAACTAGTCCACAATACTTTACATATTAAATAAAAAGTTCTTTCAATTGAAGTTTCCGATAGCAGATTTGCTACCACAAAACATTCAAAAGCTCAAAATCGACAACAGGTTTTTAATACTGTCAATCTTTTATGAAATGTGTCTCCAAATTCTATGTATTTTTTTCAAGTCAACAAAGCCTGGGTAATTGTAGTGAATGTGTAGTTTTTTCTTACATTTCCGTATTGGATATCTCTTGAAGATCTTGATGAGACGTTCTTCGGCAAGAACAGGGGGTCCATTTGGGAATCAATAATTATACATACGCGTATCAAGTCTATCTGAATCCTTTTATCCCATAATGTTAGAATATTTCAGATGTCCTTTCACGAGCGAATTGTATTGCAACGGCTAGACTTAATTAAAAGTTAACGATCCTTAAGCATTTAAATTGAATTTCGTACCTTTGCTAGGAAACGAAATTTAAACTTTACAGACTTGGAGATCTGATTAGTTAAGTTTTATTTCACTTTTGTATTCGGTTTAAATTAAGAAAATCGGCGGTGAGTTGTCAGAATACACGTTTTAAAAATATATTTTTAAATAAATAAGTAAAACCATTCTAACCCCCAGTTGAACGCTATATAAGCATTACATACAGGATATAACAGACATAGTCAATAATACCATAGGTAAATTTTTGCTTTAATTATGAGTCGAAAATGTTCAAGCAACCATGATCTAATTTCAATTCGAGAAATGCGAAATCAAAATTTGCATTTTTTTTCAATATGTGTGACTTATTTTTTGTAAAACATTAGACTATCATTACATTAACTTATATTGAATATGAAAAATTCATTTCCTTTAATACAAGTTAAATAAACTGATAGAAACCTCCCAATTCCAATGTGAAAACATTCCAATTGGAATATCCGCAGGATTTTTATAATTTTATTTATTTTGTGAAACGGACAATTTTTTCGTAATCTATATATTGCGTAATTCCATAACTATTGATATTAGGTCATGGTTGCTTGAACATTTTCGACTCATAATCAAGGCAGGAATCCACCTCTAAAGTATTGTAGACAAGCTCTGTTACATCTGTATATAAGATTCAGGGTAAAAATGTCTTAAATATATATTTAGGACGTTTTTACCCTGTTTTATAAATTTATAATTGGCTTCAAAATGGACCATCTTTATGTATCTGGATAACATGGTCATATTAAGTTTTCTATTTCTATCACCTTGGTTACACAGCTTTCCTACTATTCTCTCGTTATTCATTTGTTCAACCAAGTCTATAAGTACATCTTTTTTTAAATCTATTCACACACTAAGGTCAGCTTTACATTTTTTTCTAATTTGTTTATTTTTATCATTATTTTTTTTTAATCATAAAATGATTTGCCACATATACGCATAAGGGATCTCATTTCTGTTATAGTCAGTCTATTTTTGTCCTCCAGGCTTTACTTATATCAGTGTGTCAATGTTGTTACCAGAATTCCATTTTTACCGATAATTTTACCTCTTTCGACAAGTTTTCAATATAAATTATTGCATTTGAAGCACCGTTAAAATATTTATAAAAATATTTAAGAAATCTTAAACACATATAAAGTGTATTTATTATAAAATTAAAGAATCCACAAAAAAACTTTGCCCATTAACACATTAAAAAATAAAAACACACTTGTTCTTTACTTCTACTTCTTTAATTTTTGTGAAACGCAGGTGTTGATACCTGTAAAGCCTTAATAATTAAAAATAATAATGTTATTATATATAACAAATTGTATATCTTTCCTCTTCCACATAATACCTCTCATTAAAATATTATTAGTATTTTAATAGAATTGTTTCTTACAATTGTACAAAAATATGAAAATCTACTTGTTCTTAAAATTAATAAGCTGTTCCTTTAAATAATTTCCACATAAATACAAGTTATTGATTAGAAAATAGTTAGATTGATATTGCTCTAATAAATTAAATATAGTCTCACAAAAATCAAACAATTAGTTCCAAGAAACAAGTGTGTTTTTATTTGATTATCGAGTTCTAAAAAATTATCTCCGAAACAATAAAAAGTACTTAGCCCATTTCGACTGGAAAATGCTACTTTTTTCATTGTTTTTTTTTTTAATGCAAATTCAGCGTGTTTTAAGCTTTTTACTCCCTTCATATTTACTTGTGGCGTCTGATTGCTTGTTTGCTTGTCTGACAAAAAAATTTGGATCGATTTTTAACCCTTTTCCCGTGATCGAATCGAGATGAAACTTTGTAAGCAGACTCGTGGCGACGGTCAAAAAGATCTATCAAATTTTCGTTAAAAAAATTAATAATTATAGTATAATTTTGGATTTTTAGAAATTTTTAATGGTTTTTTCATACAACTTACTAGGTTGTATGGAGTAATTAATTTTGTATTTTGGATTTTTGGAAATTTTTTATTACTCCCTTTCGTAGCGTCGCCCGACCGAAGCCCAAAGTTTCCACTAGTAAATGAGAAAGGGAGTATAATAAAAACTTGGTTTTTATGGGTTAGTTTTTTATAGTTGATAATTTTGTAGGGTTTCTAAAATTGACTTAGCGCCTTCTTTCTGTAGATCCTTCATATTTCTTAAGGTGCTATTTATTTTGAATTTGAATTCATAAGTGATAAATGCCCATCGGCTCACAAATTAAAATAATGTCGCTATCTTTGTCTAAAGACATCGTTTAATATTTCAGTAATGCTACCCCTTTGTAGTTTTGAATCGAAATCGGTTTTTGATTTATAACCGCTACCGATTATTATTTTTCAATAGAAACAACGCACATAGACTGTTTAAATAATGAATTTTAAAATGATGTGATGTATAGGTTAATACCTTCGTGACTGCGGATTTTAAATAAATAATTAAAAAGAGCTAAATAATCAATATTCTTTGCTTTTGATTTCTGCTCTAAAAAGTCTGAAAAGTTTGTGAAATTGAAATAATTTGGATCAGCATAACGTCAACTAATATCATATTTAAAAAAAATACGCTCTTATAGAAATATTAAAGAGTAGAATTTTTTTTTTTAACAGCCATGGTTATAGGATCAACCTCAGTATGTGCATATGTCAGTAAAACCAAAAGCCTGGGGCTGATATAAGCAATTTGTTGTATCTTTTTATCATAGGTATCATATGTATCACTAATTGAGTAGCTCTGTATATGAATATGAACGTACAGGTCATTTAATCTCGGTTTTATATTTTATATTGCAAAGTAGGAGTTTTGTTTCATTACAAGAGTGAAAATATCATAAAAGTATATCATCATCATCAAAAAAAAAAAAATCATACTAATCCCAGAAAAATATGCAAAAAATGTTAAATAAATACATAGGTATTTCATACGCGTTACCATGGTAACCAATAAATGTTTCATCGTAGGTGGCCACAAAAAATGCTAATGCTTACTAAACGAGAAATTTTCTGATAAATTTTATAAAATTTCAAAAATCTCAAAAAACCAGAAAATGTAACTTGTCCAAGGGTATGCTGAAATCACCTTGTCGAGTCTCTGGGCCCCCGAGTCTATTAGGACAAGGAGATGAAGATGATGATGATGATGAAAATTTCATTCGCTTTTCCTCCCCAGTGAACGATTACAGGCTTAACGTACATAATCAATGTTTATATAAACCTAATCATACGATTGCTAATTGTAATATCCTTTTTTTTCAATACGTTCACAGTTACACATTTCACGTAAAGTACAGTGTTATGTTAAGAAACCGTTTTTTTTTAAATGCTAAAATTTAATTCTTTCCCCCTGTACATAAAACAAACAAATGCAAAGTTAATACATCACAAAAAAATGCCATTTATAATAACTTTTTTTTTTTTAAATCGTGAAAATATCAAAGAAGTCGGGACTGCACGGAAATGAACCAACTACATTTTGAGCTTTGATACGGAGTACTTCGGGTTGCCGGTGGTTGAACCCGCTAATGGTGGACCTGCTTGTACGGGTGAGTGGTTGCGGGCTCGCCCACGGACGCACATATCAGAGGTTCGATCTCCCGGTCGGGCGTAGAGTAATTCCAATATTTGTTTTCATTAAAAGCGTCATTTATTTAATGCAAGCTCTAAGAATTGTAAGCCACTCAGAATACGCAATACTGAATATTTATTTGTTTATTATATACCTACCAATTAAGTAATAATAATAATAATATTTGGTTAATTTATATAGCGCCATTTTCGTGAATATGTGATGGCTCAAAAACTTATTTAGTATTACTTGCATACTGCATGACATTTAAAAAAATGAGTTTGATGTTTAAAACTATAGCTGAGAGGGCCAGTAAACCAAAGTAAGCTAGTAAACCAACAACTAAAGACACACTTAAAATGTGTCTTTAGTTGTTTTTTGAGCTGTGGTAAGCTTTCTGTTTATCTCAGTTTGTTTAGTACTTCATTTCATAACTTTGGTACAACCACCGCGAAAACACGGTACCAAATGATCTTGTCTAAAGATTAAAAAAAATGGATGATAAAAGTATGTACCTACCTATAGCATTTTGTAAATAAAATACTTAGACTAGTTAGTTCAACCTTTAGATGGTACTTATACCTCTAGCTTAAGTCGCATCTTTAAAATATGGCGCTAGTTATGACATCGGCCAGAAAATCGTAGAAACATGGCAAAATATCCAAGAAAACTCAAATCATAAGAAAAACGCGTGGCATTTTTTATTGTCGAAATTTTATGTCATTTGATTCAAAATTATGAACGGAAACATGTTTCTGCTGGACGACACGGCATACCTTACAAATACATAATTTTTACATTAAATTTTCCTTTCATGGTTCTAAGGTATTTTTACATTAAATTAAGATAACCTGCCATTAAATTAAACACAGATAATGAAATTTAAAGTCTTGAATCATAATTTTTCAATTCTTTTCAATTAAATTGAAAATAAATTTGTGCGGGGAAACAAAGGTTAAATTCGAACGGTATAGATTTGTATCGAAAACATATCAGGGGGAGGAGAAAAGGTAAAAGGGGAGGGAGGAAACCTTTGTTACCCGCCGGGTCCTAAAGAATAAGCTTACAAAATTTGAGTCCGATCAGTCGAACGGTATAGATTTGCATCGAAAATATATCTGGAGGAAGGGAAGGGGTAAAGGAGGAGATTGGAAATATAGCCTATGTTACCCGCCGGGTCCTAAAGAATAAGTTTCCAAATTTTGAGTTGGATCGGTCAAACGGTACTGATTTGCATCGAAAATATATCAGGGGACGGGAAGGGTTAAAATAATAGGGGGAAATGTCGCATATATTACCCGCTGAGTCCTTAAGAATAAGTTTCCAAATTTTGAGTCCGATCGGTCAACCGGTACAGATTTGTATCGAAAATACATATATCAGCGGAGGGGAAGGGTTAAAGTAATAGGGGGGAAATGTCGCCTATGTTACCCGCCGGGTCCTAACGCATAAGTGTGCAAAGTTTAAATCGAATCGGATGAACGGTATAGATTTGTATAGATAACAGACAGACAGAAAGACAGAGATGGACAGACAGACACTGAGTTTTATAAGCATAGATACAGCTCAAAAATTTTATATGCATTAAAATCGACAGTTTTTAAAAAAATATTACGACTGCTTCTTAATTATAACTTAGTTTTCTTGTTATCTCCCAAACTACTGGAAAATTATACGTATTTGATTGCACAGTTTTAAAAATAAATTTTTCAGAACACAAAAAAATCGGCTTTGACCCAAATATCGTACCAAATAAACATAATTTATTTTAAATATTAAAAAAAAAGTATTAACATTATAGTTATACCAAAACACAAAGTTACAAAACAATTGTTATGTTTGTAGCGCTAACTTTGTGATTGGACCTACTTCTTAAGTACAAAAAACTAACAAACTTGTAATAAATAACCCTATTGATAATTTTTAATGTCGATCGATTTCTGTACGCACGACAATAGTAAGTTATTAAATGCTATTTATATTTATCATAAAAATAATCAATATTTAGGTTTATTTAAATTTAGAAGTTTTTTGACGTTAAGAACATATAAAAAATTTAACCGAAACACTGTACACATAAATGAAAAAGAGTTGTTGCCAATGTGGAAAATGTGGAAATATGTTTTTTTTCCACTGAAAATATAATAGATTGGAACACTGATATGCCGGTGCAGATATTCCACAGATACCCACAGACATTCGTGCAACCCATGTCATGTCATGTCAAGTTGCCTGTAGATTGAGATGTTGATAAATCATTACAAAAAAAGATTGATGTAAATATATATAATACATTACTTTTTATCATAACTTCCGTGTTCTTACTTAAGACGATATTTTCAGTATTTCTTTAAAAAATAATTATTAGAATTTCTTTGAAACGGAATTTCCTACACCAGCGGAGTTCGAGTATTTTCGAAAAAAAAAACTCAATACATGTTTTATTAATGCATACTTTATTTGTTTCTTTCGGGAGTAGAGCTCACAACCAACTGCCCTGTCAACAATATCAGTAATGAAGACACAATTATAAAAAATACTTCTTTGGCATTTGTGCTGTGTTATATACCTTGTGTTGGAACATAGCTGGAAAATGTTCATTCACATTTCACCCTGCCCCTACTACGTTCGCAGTTTGGGTACTGTACGCATTTTGTTTAGAAATGTGTTTGGTCAATTATGTGATTTTTATTTATTTTCATAGATGGCGGTAATGTGCCACCATACTTATTGTATAAAAACTTCGAATAAATATTTAAGAATAATCACATAAATTACATAAAATTTGAGAATGTAAATCATTAAGGGTAGTTATTGTTTACATTAATTTAAAAAAATATATTTATTGGATAGTTTCTAAGATATAAACCAAAACATATCAAAGCTCCAACATCCACACGCTTGACACCAGCCTCGCAACATATATGCAAAATCAGAAGCCTTAGCTCGTAGTGTGCGTCTTCGCTGTGATGGCACTTGCTGGACATTGATTTATGCTCCGCGCGCGCTCATTAGTTAAATGAAATTGCGCGCGTCTTATTTCCTGCTACGCTTTTCCGTCCTTTTTCACGAAATTACTGCCACAGATTGCAGGAAAGCGAGAGGAAAGATGTTACACATCAAAAATACTTTATTTTGCCCTTTTTGAAGAAAAATGCTTTATTACAAAGATATTAAAAATAACTTTTCATTTATAAATGAAAGATATTATATAGTGTATTTATACACTTCGATCATAAGAATCGAAAACAACAGCTTAATTTTAAAATATAATTTTTAAATTAATTTTGTCCCACACACAATATTAATTACACAAATTATTAATTACTACCATGGTTTCGGAAGGAGCAGTCCCTCTCATCATCAGGTATAGTTAGTGACTATTAATACAACTTTTATTATTAACTATACCTGATGATGAGAGAGACGGCTCCTCTCGAAACTATAGTAGTGATTAATAACTAATATTGTGTGTTTAGTACAAAGTTAAAATAAATATCACTAAGTTATTACCAAATCTTTCGATGATGCAACAGCTACAGTTTCAGATTTTTCGGAATCATCATACCATACCATCTGTGCATCGAGGGCATTAGTAATGCAGCAAAATGAGTAATCCACAGTAATTACGGAATTTTTCGATTCGAATTCGAATTTTAGAAATCGCGAGACCTTGGTTTATTGCGCGCAGCTTCTTTTCAGCAAAGCCTTAAAGAAGGCCATCGAACATAAGAGGCTCCACGAATACAGAGAGACACCAACATATAAAGGTAAGTATCTTGTAACTTGAACCGAAAATGATAGTATTGAACCAATAGAAAGTAGATGATTTTATCAGGAAGGTTGTTTTCTTGTATTATTTATGAGACATTATGTTAAGGATGATATGCGAAGATTATTTTTAAAAATCGGGAACATATTTTGAGACGCAAAAAAAAAGAAATAACAGAATGCCTCTGCTGTAGTACATTATGTTGTATTAAATAAACAATAATGAAGAGTTATTAACAATTATTTACTATTAAAATGCCCCCTGAGCATCGTTATTAATCCACTACCCTGAAGCTAATTGCTAATTAACGACTAATTACTGTTAAAGGTCAATTCAAAGGGATGGATGTTAAAAATATATTTTAACGTGATACTAAAAATAGTGTATTAATATTAAAGCCAAAATAATGATAGTGTTATTTAAAAAGTGGCTTATTATAGATTGTAAAAAATATTTTAGATTATTTTTTCAATTGGTTGAACAACTTTTTAGATTGACATTTTAAAAAATTCATTTATTTTATCATTTCTTTTAATCTACTTATATTCATGTGTATATATATATATATATATATATTCATTCATTCGTATTCATGTAGGTGTAATGTTTCGGAAAACCTTTCCATTGTAGTGTGGGTTATAATGTACATTTATAAAACACCCTGACGATGGAAAGTTTTTTCCGAAACATGTAGGTGTAATTAATGATATATATATATATATATAGATATATATATATAGATATATATATTTTATTATAGATAAGGTACATTATAATAATTTGTCCATGTTAAATAGTTGACCTGAAATTATTTGATGACCGTGAAAATGAGTCTCTAAACTGAGATACAAGAGTTTAAAGTGAAAATGTCATGAAAATAACAGTTTAAACTGAGATACAAGGGTTTAAAGTAGAGGTCATGAAAATAAGACTTTAATCCATGTAAAATAGTTGACCTGAAATTATTTGATGCCCGTGAAAATGAGACTTTAAACTGAGATACAAGAGTTTAAAGTGAAAATTTCATGAAAATAAGAGTTTAAACTGAGATACAAGGGTTTAAAGTAGACGTCATGAAAATAAGACTTTAATTTGAGATACAAGGACTTAAAGTCAGATTTTAAACCCTTGTATCTCAGAAAGACCCTCATAGTCCTATGGAAATTGGACAACACTGTTTTTTCATACTGGAGGTTTCGGGTTCAACATCCTATAAGATCACAATAATGAATCTATATTATTTACTCAATTCTGAGTATTTTTGTGATGCATTTACTTCAATAATTAGGGCTCACGACCTGTTGAAGCATTAAAAAAATATCAAAGAAGAAAACGTGTCGATGGATTAAGCGTTCCTGATTAGCGCACTCAGTCATTCAATAATGTTCAACTATTTATCAGTAGAAGGTATCTTTCAAACTTATAATCTGCCTTGTATTTATTTTTACTTTCCCACTGTATTTCCATCGAGCATTCTTTTTGGAGTTAGTGAATTATGTATTCGTTGTAAACATGTATATATTTTTTGTAATTTGACTGTCGAGGCTTCTTGTATAGACTATACAGATCATTATTTTAACGTATTATCTACCACGAGTCTATCATCTACGGGTCCATAGATATGGCTCAAGAGTTTTTATAATCTTCCAAATATTAGCGTTCAATTTACTCCAATTTATTCCGTAAGATACCGCTCTGCAGAAAAGTATTTTTAAAATGGTCAAGAAAAAAGTATTTTTCTGTACATTTGTGGAAAAAACAATATGTAGGGGTTTTAGTAGAATGTACCTAGAAATAAGGACAAGGGAGAGTGTTTTACGTCCTGCGGCTATTCGTTTAACGGCATTTCTTTAGTGATATTGGAACAAATGTAAGTAATGTCTTCGAGCACTTCGAAATTGAAGGTATCCATTATATTGTTTTGAGGGTAAGTTTAAAGTACTCCATAATCACACATATGGAAATAAAAACACTTGTTCTTATTTCCATATCTGTGAATGAATGCCCTCATAAGGCGAAACGTGTTTCAAAAAATTAAAAATTTTAAACTTAAAGACAAGTGTTTTTATTTCCATAGGCACCCATTCTACCTACTTAAAACTAATGTATGGGCTAAGTGTTTTTTCTTATGTTCCTGCTTTGCCTCATAATCTTGGTTTTCCTTTCTTTCACATTCATACCAATACCTAGTCTTACGGTGAAATACTGAAAAAAATGTTAACTTTCAAGTTATTTTTCTCCACAACTATTCATAATAGGAAACCTGTCATACCTGTTTAATATTACTCAAAAATGATCTACATTTGACCTTTTTTCAGTTAATGGAGTTGATTTGAAGGACATTTGAGGTCCTATGCGTAAATTTCACATTACACAGTAAGTATAATAAGACATAGAATCGTCACAGTTATATATTGAAACATAAATTGACTATCTTGCTATTTATTAGAAAGCCAATATTAGAGTTTACTTTACATTATTATTAATCATAAATTGGTAAATATTCAACGAAAATCCATTTATCGCATTTCTCTTGCAAATATTTCGTGAAAATCTAACATCGAAGGAAAAATTAGTGGCATATTTTTGGTAGACAAAGTATATACCTAAAACTGTAAGCAAGAATAAGGGGTATTCTTATTTGAATATATTAGATCAAAGGGATGATTTTATTTTTCTGAAACGGGACGGTTAACACAAATACTGAAAACGTCTTCTAAAATAGAATGTTATCAAAATATTTATAGTTTTTTTAAGAGACAAACGATTATATTGTTAAGTCATTGTTTTGTCATCGTTTAGAAATATGTTTTTCAATCGACTGTTTTATTTATTTGGTTGAAAAATATTGCACCTATTTGTTTTAGATATTTCAATAAAATGTAAAATAACGTTAGGTTGGTAGAAAGATAGAGAGATATTGTAAAACAATTATTTATAGATTTGGTATCCAAGTTTGGTAATCTTAATAAATTTTCAGAACATACATATAAAAATAAACAATTTTATATGTATATCCTAAGAAAAAAATTACTGAATTTTGTGCACGCAGAGATAATTATTAATTAAGATAAATTAAAGTCTCACAGAAACGAAACTGTTTATACGAGAAACATGTAGCAAAGTCTTTACGGTGGAATTGGCGAAAGTTTCATTGTATAAATTGATCACTTAAGCCAGCTATAAAGGTCATAAGCCCTTGGCTACCCTATTAAAAACTTCCTCTCTGAGACTTCTATAATTGATCTTAATAAAAATAAGGACATAATAATTAAATTTAAAAATGTCACACTTTGTTAAAAATTGATCACTTTGTTAAAATGTCACATTAATTTTAGTGTTTCTTGTCTAGCCGTTGCACAGAAAAGGCGTAAAAAAACGTAACATATGTCGTTGACCGAATTAGATTTTCATTTATGGCGTAAATAAATACTTTTTATGTCGTTTCTTGTGCCATAACAATGATTTATGACAGTGAAATTGTGTCTCGTTGGAAATATTGTCT
Organism: Agrypnia vestita; assembly: GCA_016648135.1. Lineage (NCBI taxonomy): Eukaryota > Metazoa > Arthropoda > Insecta > Trichoptera > Phryganeidae > Agrypnia > Agrypnia vestita. The sequence goes on along the minus strand of JADDOH010010861.1, from coordinate 62,097 downwards.
TACCGTTAGGTATCAACCTGTTTTCTTGTGTCATATGATAAAGATTAGAAATTCAGGTCACCTACTTAAGCATCAAATATATAATTTTATTATTTAAAAGACAAAGGCAATAAGTGAAGAAAATTAATGAACAGATAAAAGCAAAAAAATTATATTGATGATCATCTGATATTTTACATCAATACATAACTTTCTTTACAAAACCACTTGAATTTATTTATTTAACCAAACTAAATAAACAAACATTTTCCTCAACAGGCTGGTAAAAAATAGTCTTCAACCTAATACAATACGTAAATTCAATACATATTAAATTAGGTACATTATATCAAATAACAAAATTCAATTAAAAAGATAATTTTTTTATCTGAGTTTATAAATATAAAAACATGGCATCACGAAAAGGCATTGTAAATTGACATTTAATGTCGGAAATCACTGGAAATATTTTTAGTATAGGACCAGTGGATAAATTTATATGGTTATTTATATTTCACTTCAATTATTTCTGACTATTTCAAATTATTCGATTGTTAATTCCAATCCAATATGGTATCCAAATTATCCGACATGTACCTACCTAATAAAACCATTTTTTTTTATCAAAAGCTTGATATTATTTGATTAAAATTGTTATTGGTAGATTATTAGATATTTGATTATAAAAATTAATTTATGAATTATATTCTACGCTAATAAACAGTATTATTATTTTAATTTAAAAAAAAACCTATAAGCTTTCTACAAAATGGCATTAACGCGAACGACGAATCTACAATAAATTTACATAATTGTAAGTCCATACTGACGAAGGTACAGTGGTATCGAAACCGGTAGACTTCAATAAGTGTGATTTATACAAAGTTAGCTTTTTGAAATGAAAAATTATTTAACTAACAACAATGTTAGAAAAACATTGCTTGATACATCAAAAATATATTAATAATCTCAAAACTATTCTAATACTCCAGAAACCCGAGGAGTAAAAAATATTATTTAACTCAAGTAAACATAACACATTTATGTTTTCTATCCATTTTAATGATTATCATCAATAATCTCTACAATTTAAATGCCATATTCATCAATAATATATTTTGGAAGAAATATAAGTTAACTTTATCCATTTAAATTATTATCAAAAATATTATTATTTTTCTTTATTTGTGACTATTTTTTAAAATATATAATTTCCCTTAAAGGATTACGCCACCTTGAAATTTAAAAAAAAAAACATCGTTTGTACTTTTAAAAATATTCAAAGCGTTAAATTATTTAAAAACTCCCAATATAAGTGAAGTTATAGTAATTAACAGTGAGAGCATCAGAGTTGGTCGAAGCCAACATAAGAGCTTAACAGGAGACTAAAGAGGCCAGGAAATTGAAAAGAGCAGCACAAAAGGAAACAGAGCACATCACAGCAACAATAGAACTGTACCTCATGTATGTTACAGGAACCGCAGATGAAAGGTAATTAAAGAAAAATATTCGATTTTTTTTTCTTTAGCGTTTTTCTCGAAACAACTTTGTTCAAAACGGTGTACATGATATCTCCCGATCCGTTCAACCAATTAGGTTGAAAAAATAGCGATGATTATTAAAACAGGGCTCTACTAGTCGGCTCATATCTCAACCAATTTTGATTTCTTTCAATTTTCAAAATTGCAAATTATTCATATAAATACTAAAGAATGCTATGTTTGGGAGAGTGCTGATTAAAAAACTGATTTAAAAACTAATGTAAAAACTGTTTTCATACTTTACTTATTTCACTTCTCTCTTTATTTTATTTCTTATATAATTGGTTAGATTAGCGTTTAAGATCTGAAATTACATAGGTATATTGAGTCGTTCGTTCGTTAGAGAGCTCCAGTAGAATATTTCAGGATTCGTTTTTTTTTTTATAATTTATATAAAATAATTTTTTAAATACCACTTTTTTATTGAAAAAAATTCAACATGTTTCGAAGCCAATGGCTTCTTTGTCAGGATAATAAAATTTAAAAATCGAAGTACTGATAATCAAAATATTAAAAAAGTTGTATATGGAAAATGAATAATATAAAGTACCTACCTACTTAACATGAAAATGACTTGATTATTTATAACATTCAATTAACTTTTATTATTAAAAGTTATTTTATATAAATTATAATTATGTCACCACAAAATAATTTTATTATATTTTAAGAAGATTTTTATTTTATTTATTGTATTGAGAATTCCTGAATACTCTAAATAAATAAATTTATATATATAATAAAGATTATTTTACTACATTTAATGACTGCGTTAAAAAATTATTTTCTAAGAAATAACTTCGAAGAGTTTGCAAAATTTTTGAAAATAGGATAGAATAGTGTTAAAATTTTATTGAAAAAATATTTCACCCTAATGATGTGTATTGGATTGATGTTCTGGCAATAATGTGCATGGGGATGGAAGACGCTAGAAGGGAGTGGAACAGCCTTATAGGGTATTCAGGCTGCGCAGCTCGGAGGTAGGCTTTATCTGTTTTCCGCTATATTGTGTTACCTAACAAGCTTTGGCCGCTCGATTTTATCACGATTTGTGGGTGTATGAAGCGTGGGGTAGTTTTTATAGGTTACGGGGGTTGTATTACGGTAACCATACATCAAATAACGTGGGAGTAAAAATAAAAATATTTGTTTTTCTATGAATACACATTTTGCTGTGAGTGAGTGATTTTTAAGTATTTTAAATAAATTAAATGAGTAGATACGTAGTAGATACAAAACTGCACAAGACCTGCAAGATCTGCAAGCTCAGAATACTGGAATGTATAGAAGGTTTACGAGCAAAAACTCCATACCAGTGAAATGAAGATGCTCAGATGGTCTGGGGGTGTAACAAGACGTGACAGAGTGAGAAATGAGCATATCAGGGGTAGTTTTAGAGTGGCCCCTGTTACTGAAAAGGTGAAGAAATCGCGACTGAGATGGTATGGTCATGTAATGATGCATGTAGATCATGCAGTGCATTCTGCACTCAAAATACAAGAGATAAAAAGAGGTAGAGGTCGACCCAGCGCCACACGGTGGAGTAGTGTGGAAAACGACCTGAAGAATGCCCAGTTGGACAAAGCGATGGCCCAGAACAGGGAATCGTGGAAAAAAATAATAAGGAGAGCCGACCCCAAATGAAATGGGAAATGGGATAAGAGAAAGAAGAAGAAGTAGATACCGGTTTTTGGGATTCATTACAATATAAAATTGAAAGATATTTGAAAATGCCATAATATACTGTCTGAAAATTTTAAAACGAAGAGAACTGAATATTTCGAAGGTTTTCTGAGTACATTGAACGTTTAAAATAACAATTTAAAAAATAATAAGTTACTAGTGAAATGCACGTAAATGCGCGAAAAGATTCGAGAGAAACCATTTTTTTACAAATTGTGTGGCAGCCGCGCGCTTTGACAATCGATCTGTAATCTGAACAAATGTGTACCTGGATGTGGAATATTCTTGAGGCGAATCAGTGCAAATTACGGTTCCAGTTAAGCTTTTCATTTGGATTCCCCCACCGTGAATCAGTGACAATATAGAAAATTAACATAAGAATACGTTTAAGTACATACGTCACAAAATTTTCGTAATCATTAGTGATTACTGTGGCGAAATAGATATCGCTGATTCTTGGAAAGGAAATGTTTCGGGTTCAAATCTTGGTTGTCAGCAAATATTTTGTCATCTTAATTTCATATCTGTGTATTAATGCAAATAGATATGTGATAAATATACTTATGAAAAAAACAAATTAAGAAATAATTAACTGCTGTTAGTGGATATTGTCACGATTTTGCGGCTGTGGGAACCAAATGAAATTCTTTGAATCAATAAACAAAGTCACTGAACATGAACTTGAGCTGGAAAGCTATTTCATAATTCGCACTAATCGTTGCACGAGAATATTCCGCTTGTCTCTGGTAAAATTTATTCGCGCCGTTTTTATACCGCAGATTTACGGTTCGCTTTTTTTTGTGTTCATTTCGCGTAACTCCTCAATTGTTGACATTTCGTCTAAAGTGTAAAAAATATTTTCTATTCAAAATTGAATGACGAAGACTCCCCCGAAGTTTTTTGTACTAGCTACGAGATATCCTGTTTAAATAAAACCGTACAACGCATTAAACACCGTCTGTCGTGGAACAGATAACATGTTCACTAGTGGGTGGCCAACAATTATATTTATGAACGGTCAAACATGGGGCAATTATCTGAAATTACATGAATTTTAAAATGTTAATATCTTTTCGGCTTCATTGAGTAATTTTGGTTTGATTACTAACAGCACTTAATAAATAATCATCGGATATCTAAAGTTGCTTGACCTCACAAGGTGCACTGATACAAGTCTGAAATAAACATGTTATAATAATAATAATAATACATAATAATAATAATAATAATAATAATAAAATAATAAGAATAATATTAATATAATAATAATAATAATAATAATAATAATATTAATGCGTTTATTCCATCTTGACCAAGTTAGGTGACCAGGGCCTGGTCCGCCATATAAATATACAAGTAAACGAAACACTAAAAACAATAAAATGTTTTATTTATTACAAAAAATCACTGGACACGAAATTTATCACCATTCTAAAATTCACACTAATTGTTTTAAAATATTTCACGCAGGTTCACGTCAATTCGCATATAAGTGCACTTATTTACAGATGCCTATTAGGTACTCTCTTAATTTATTGGGCTTATTTAAAATACTGGCCATACTGACACAGTTCATTTTTCTGTGATCATATATGTCGTGCTCAAATAACGACGACTCTCCTCACGCACGCCTTCTCGCGTCTTGTACAAAATGTACCTCGAGAACGTTATACTAGATTCTCAATTTTTCTAGTGATTGTAGGTAAAATAGTCCAGTTGATTCTAGATTCATATTGACGGTTCAAGAGACTTAGATAAAGTGAAGTTAGACTCATGACGATATTATATGTATATGCAATATGATAACCAATTGCAGAGAAAGAAAAAATACTTAGTTTTTTTATTTTCTATTTATTTTTTTTACATTTTGTAATATATCTAGTCCTACATAACGTCTAAAAAGACGTTTGTCTGCAGGTTCGTTTTCAAAATTATTGAATCTCTGTTATTAAATATTATTCACTTTAAAATATAAGACAAAAAAAAATCTTTATAAAAAAAAGAAAAAGAGATATGATAATGATTTATTCATTAACAGTTCTCTTTTAAGGTTGCCCGAACCATTATTATTATTGTTAGATCGTAGTTGTTGTCTTATTTTAAAAATTCTACGAATCTATCATCATGACGCAATAAATCATAACTGGTCAATCGCAGAAATACTGCAGGTGTTATATTTCTTCATAAACTAGCTAACTCCAAGATTGACTGCCCATGGCATTGCTGCAGCGTATCTCCCTGAGGGTACCTGGAAGATCCACTAGATCGGTCGAGACCTTGAGCCTTTCACACTGTAATACCAACTCCCGGCAAAACTCTTTTATATATCGCTCGTCTAATTTGTTCAACAATATATTCAGCGACTTTGATCTTTTCAATTCATCAATCTATGAATTTAAAACTCTTGGATATTCACCTCAGTCATACCTACACCTTTTTTTTCCTATTTTTTAATCCATATTCTTTCTTTTTTTCCAGACTTCGTATATGTAATTTATATCTTGTATCTTTCTTTAATTCATCTTTTTTCTTTTGTCCCGACCTCGTATATCTTTCTGCTACACATAGGTATATCTTTCTTTCTTCTTTTTCTTCTTGTCTCTTCTCATTTCTACTAAGTAGATCTGTCCTTTCCTATCCATTCTTTTTTCCCCTTTTACCTTTAATTCTTTGACTTTCATAGTTTGTTCGTGACTTAAAACATTTTTTTGTATAACTTAAGTTATTGTTGCTGTATGTTAATACATAGCATGTTAATTCTGTGGAAACTTGTAAGATGGTCTCTATATAACTCAATAATCATGAGTATTCTGATTTTTATATGTACTGTTACTTTCTCATGAATAAATAAAATAAAAAAAACAGTCATGTCCGGTTACTTTTATATGACATTGTGTGAAGATTAAAGAAAATTAGCACTAAAGGTATTTTAAAACTTAGTTGAAATCATCTTGTTTTAATTTAAGCCATTATTTTTGCTATAGTGATACAAATATTGATATTTGACAGATGTCTTGGCATTTATCATAAATATATGTGGAGTAAAAGGCAGCAACACCCAAAAAATTTTAAAAATGTTTTGAATACACTCACCGATTCTAAATTTTAAATTTTATGTATCTATCCTTCCACAACCATGTGTCCTATAAATTAAATTAATCTCGAATTCAGTCATTGTAAATTAGTAATCATCGATTACTGCATTAAATTATTTTTTGATATTGCTGCCTTTGCTTTTATACCCCCCCCCCCCCCACATACAATCTTTATGCGTACACAAATAAATTCTCCCTGTCTAGTGTATATCCAGAGTTATCCTGTACTAAAAGTAATATTATAGTTTATGTGCCTCAATGATTGATATCAGAAATGATATTTTTACTAAAGGAAATGTTATCTTTTGGAGATAGGCCTTAATATAACAAGTTTGATCGAAAATTGATGATGTGATGGTAAACACAAATATAGATTCTGATCGACGAATTTTAATCGAGGGGAACCATTCAAAAATGTTTGAACAAAGGCAACGATCGCTTCTATCATCAATGAGCCTATAACAAACTATAAGAGGACATACGAATAGATGAGAGATTTCTAAATTGGATGTACTTATGCAGAAAGCATCCAACCGAAAAAACATGGAACTGAGAAAATGCCTTCAAAAATTTGAACCTGCAAAAACTTACAAAGTCGATATTTCATTCACTATTGCAATTTTTCTTGCAAAGGGCTAGTAGATATGTTTTTTTTATGTAATCATAAGAAGAAAACTTTTATTTACGAAGAAATGGCGCGTTTTGAAGGTTAAATTCATTCTACAATATGTCTAAATGTACGAAAAACAGTACTTATTTTTTTATGTAATTTGATAAAGCATGAAATAAAAAGTATTGAGGCGTAGAAAACGTTCAAACCACATAGAAGTTTTCTACAATATCATCATCGTGTTTTTTTATTCACAATAGATACATTTGATATTTATAAATGCATTCGAATCCAAAAGTTGCATAATGCGTCCATACCACAAGGGTATTCTTAAATATTTTTTCCAATATTTTTATTTGCTATGGATTTGTAAATTTGAAGCTTTGAAAATTGAAAAATAGTGGAAATACTAAGTACTTTTTTTAGTTAATTTAACGGTGATGGCCGTTGTGTGATAAAAAACTATATCACTTAGAGTTTTCAACACATTAAGATATGGTATTTAGCTGTCCAAACCCATACATGACTCATTTCTAGTATTTTGTGGATTGGGTGCTTTTTTCATAATTATCTGCATAGCTTTTTGCATAATTTTCGGCATAACTTAAAATTATCGAAAATGTTCTACAATCAATGATGTGGAGAAGAAAGACTTTAATGTTTTGCATTTTCTTTTATATTTTCTTATTTTTCATTTGCTGGGCTTTCTTAAAATATTATATCTGATATTAATAATATTGCTTATATCTGATATAAAAAATAATAAACATAATACTATATCTTGTATTTGATATTAAAAAATAATTTGCATTAATAATGTCAAATTAAATTATTACAACCTTGAACCAGATTTTTGGTGCAAGGTTTTCATTTCATTTGACTTGTATTAAATCGAATAAATTTATAATATTCAGTATAAATTGCTTTCATGGTAGTTCAACCTTTAATTGAAGATAGGTCAGATATATAGATAAATTTGTAGTCGCCAGTCTCCATTACTATTGATATTAAAATATTATTTTATTGATTCATAACTTATAAGAATCTACCTCTAAAGTATGTAGACTAACTTTGTTAGATGTACATCAGATTGAACAAAATACTGGACATTCAAAGTAACGATAATTCTGATGTTGTAATTAAGATTTACGTTAAAACGGTTTCAATGTCTACTTTATATGTATTTCAAAGAGGTAAATTTAAATATATCAATATTTTCATATCAATTCACATGAAAAGCCTTTCGTGTCTAATGTTTGTATTTAAATTATTTAATTTAAATAGTTTTAAAACGCACAACGCCTTTCTGATATTGCAAAGTTAAAAACCAATTAGAAATTAGTAAAACATGTAAAAGTAAACAAAATATTATTAATTATCAATTAAATTTAACTACTGGTCCGATTCTTAAAATTTTCCAATAATGTTGTGTAATCAAGAACTTCAGCAATAATATTTAAATATTATTTTTTAAATAATTTAGAAATCCAAAAAACCAAAGACATCATTCTTTTTGATATTTTCACATTTATAAAACACGTAAGGTTTTTTCCAAACATGTGGGTGTAATTAATGAATATAAGCAGATTAAAACAAATAATAAAATTATTTTTTTTAAATGTCAATCTACAGAGTTGATGACGTATCCGGCAGGGAAAAGGCCATTTTTTTGTTAAAAATGGAAATAAATCTGGATGATGTATCCGCTAGAAAAAAGGTCAATTTATTCTTAAAAATGGAAATAATTCTGGATGACGTATCCGGTAGGGAAATGGCCTATTTTTTTTTTAAAACAGATAAGTCTGGATGACATATCCGGTGGGAAAAGGCAATATTTTTAAATAAAAGCACTCGAGACACTTCAAATAAAAACTTGTACAAAAAAATTGCAAGTTCTTACTAAGCGGCCCTTTCACAATCCTACATGACAGTCTACCGACCAGAATGGTGAATGGTCCACTTTATATTTTTTTATGTATGATTCATATCTTATCCACAGATACGTGTAAAAATTCAAAAGAAAGGGTTGATCTGTCAAACCTAGTAAGGAAATCATTACGATTTTTAAATTGGAATTACTCATTTAATATAAGAGTGCGGGATTATTTTGTGACATTTTTGGAATCAGGACATTCAATTATACGGGAAGATTAGTTTATTTCATACAGTTCCCAAACCCAAGATCTGCATTTCACTCGTTGGCTGTTGAAAATATTACACGTGTCTTGGTTATTTCGACGAACTTTCCAATGCTTTTCTGACCAAAAACTATACAGCTATAATGCTTTAGTTTCCATATTCGCCAATCATGCCCACCTGCGACTTCTTTCTGTTCCGAAGATGAAAAAAACATGGGAATTCAAAGAAAGAATCGCTGTAGGAGCTTAAAGTCAGAAAAAAAAGGTGCTTTCTAGAAGTACTTCGTAGATGTAATATATCTGATGAAGACTTCTTTGCATGGGACACAAAAAATATTGATTTATTAATAAAGACTTTTTGAGAAAAAAGAAAACAGCATTTTTATGGAAAAGAAAACATCGCGTATATTGAAGGGTTTTTCTGTTGTCATTTATTTATTATAATTATTATTTTCTCATTCCCGGGACTTGATTAGCAGCTCTGAATCATTCCCGGGATCCCGGGTCTCGTGATATGTTGATTTAGATTTTTTAAATAAATTGTTTTACGACTGTTTTCAATAAACATTGTTTATTTAATTGCAATTAAATTGTTATTATAAATTAAATATGTTTTTGAAAAAATATTACTACAGGTACAATCAAAAGACCATTCGCTAGCTTTGTCCGATAAGAAGAAAGCGGGGGAAAGTTGCCTAGCAAGCCCGTATTACAAGCCTATGATACTTACTTACAAGAGAAACTTTTTTTGTGTTCATTTTTTGCATTGTAACAAAACACATATTTTTTGCGCACAATCTTTTGAATGCGGTCTAGCTGTATTTCTAAATAGAAATTCAGATATAATTCTTTTTTTTTAAATAGAGATGCGAACACGGAATGCGTGTCACATCAATATTCTTATTATTTTCAAACTAAGCTAAATGCTTGTTCTATGAAAATAGGACTAACTTGGTATTTTGGAGTGAGGTTCGAACCCACGACCTTTGGATCACGAGGCGAGTGTCCTAACCACTACTCGCTTGTAAAATTGTATGTAAAATGTGCATTGTAAATATTTACCATGAATCTCATCATCGCTCTTGGCTCTACAACTCCTGGTGGGTCCTCCTTCACCCTATCGGCCTTGACTTGGTGCTTGATGCTCGGTCATTCTCTCCACATGACCCAGCCACCGAAGTGTACCCAGTTCTTACAATTAATATACATATTATATATTATATGAACAAAAATCAAATATTGAAATTAAACACCTCTGTAGACAAATTCGAGCAATTGTGTTTTCAGAACATATAAAAATATTGTTAAGAAAATATTAGGTCCTTACATATGAAATTGGCGCTTAGTATGGGAGGAACATAAAGCCGATTTTTTTTTATTATAATATATTTATTTAATCAAAGTATGTACCATTGCTATCTATGCACTTTTGCCATCTCATAGGTAGTTCATCGATCCCTTTACTAAAAAAACCATTCGGACGTGAATCAATAAAATCTTTGAAGGCGGTTTGGACTGCCCCATCGGAGTTGAATTTTTTCCTTTGCAAGAAGTTATCCAAATTTCGAAAAAAATGGTAATCTGTTGGGGCAGGTCCGGAGAGTACGGTGGATGTCTTAGACATTCCAATTGAAGCTCCTCTAATTTGGTAGCCGTCTGTTGTGCAGTGTGTGGTCTAGCGTTATCATGAAGCAGCAGTGGCCTAGAGCGATTAACCAGCCTCGGTTGTTTAGCAGCTAGCTTTTCCATCATGGTTTGCAGTTGCTGACAATAGACATCTGCCGTAATCGTCTGGCCAGATTTAAGAAAGCTGTAGTGAACGACACCAGCACTAGTCCACCAAACGCTCACAAGTAACTTTTTTGGAGTCAATTTTCGCTTGGGGCATAGTTTGGCTGGTTCGGACAGGGTTCAGCCATTGCGATGAGCGCTTCCGATTATCGTACAGGATCCACTTTTCATCACAGGTAATGATTCGATTTAAAATCCCTTCATTATTGTGCCGGTTGAGTAATGCAACGCAGCAGTCAACGCGCGTTTGTTGATTTGCTTCACTCAATTCGTGAGGTACCCACCTTTCAAGCTTTTTCACCTTACCAATTTGCTTCAAGTGGATTAAAACAGTTTTATCACTAACACCGCAGCCTGCAGCTAACTCGGATGTGGTTTGCGATGGATCCGCTTCCACAATAGCCTTCAATTCTTCATTATCAACTTTGGTCTCCGGCCGTCCACGGGGCTTGTTCTGCAGGTCGAAATTTCCAGAACGAAAACGTTGGAACCAAAAACGCACTGTGTTTTCTTTTGCGGCACCGTCTGTTGCCAGTACGGCAAAACGCCAATTTCATATGTAAGGACCTAATAAGTTAAAATTTTCAATAAACTGAAATATTTAAAAAAAATCTACAATTTCTGTCTATCAGTAGGTATGTCTGTCTGTCTGTTTTCTATACAAATCTACACCATTTATCCGATTGGACACAAATTTTGCATAATTATGTTTTAGGACCTGGCGGCTAACATAGGCGACGTTTCTCCCTCCCCTTTTACCCATTCCCCTCCCCATGATATATTTTCAATAGAAATCTTTACCGTTCGACCGATCGGACTCAAAATTTAGAAACTTATTCTTTAGGATCCGGCTGGTAACATAGGCGACATTTTCTCTCTCCCCTTTACCCCTTCCCCTCCCCTGATATATTTTCAATGCAAATCTGTACCGTTTGACAGATCTGACTCAAATTTTGCACACGTATTTTTAGAGACCCGGTGGATAACATAAGTGACATTTACCCCCTCCATCTTTACCCCCTCTCCCTCTGACGTATTTTTCATGCAAAATCTAACCCATCTGACCGGTCTGACCCAAATTTTGTATACTTATACTTTAGGACCAGTCGGGTAATAAGGCGATATTTCCTGTACAAATCTACATCGCTTGACCGATTAGACCCAAATTTTGCATACACATTCCCGACATTCTTAGACATCCTATGTATCCCAGCCTTGATTCAATGGAAAAATTGTTTTAATTAAAGGCTTTGCGAAATAATGAAACCTTTCCTTCCCCCCATAAATTTAATTTAAATTTAATCCTTAACCCATGCAACGCCGGGTACGAACAGCTAGTATTTAAATAAAATCTTATTCAGATTTTTCAATTATTATATTGGGGATTAAATTTTTTTTTTTTTTTTTTAGTTTTTATTATTAGTTTTAATCTTAAAACAAATTTCATGAAACATTTGATTAAAACGAATGACCGCAGTGTATTAAATTTATATTACATATTTGATAATTTTATTTCAACCCTTAAATACATAATTCGTCCGTGGGCGCGTAAAGAAGAAACCAAAATGTCAGCGAACATGGTTTTTTTTTACATAATAGGGGGATATCTCCAAATTACACAGTAAATAATATATATTTTTGACGTGGCCTTTTTGGTGGCCCCAACTGCCCGGAGCACATCAATCATGTTGACCCGACATTTTTATATCAACATTCCAAATCTTATTTGAATATAACATTAAAGCACAAGTAGAACACCCGAATAGCTTTTGTAGGTATCTGCGCTGAAAACAGTACGTACTTATACATATACAAATACTATGGTGATACAATATAGAATAATTATAAAAGTAATATTAAAAAAAAGAAAAACCTTCTCTACACAATTACTTTTCTCTAAATTCCAAGTTCCAAAATTAGAGAATGTTTACAAAAAAACGTCAATTATACAACTAATTAAAGAAAACATAACTGCTAAATTTGAAAAAAACACATCATTAAGATTCAAAAATAATTTTGAAATCCCAAAATATAATACTGTGTCAACAAAACTACATATACTTGGGCATAAAAAACTTCAATAACCTACCTACAGATATTAAGAAAATCGATGACTTCCAACAATTAAAGAAAAAAATAAACCAACCCTTTAGATCGATACAATTTGACAATGCATAACAAGACATATAGCTAAGGAACAAATAAGCCAAATCCAAAATAAACTACTAAAGTGTAAGCCCCTCACCAAGCACATGAGCAAGTCTCATTCTTGGAGAGGCAAAGCAATAAAATAAAATGTATCTAAGTAGATTGTAATAGACAAATGTATTATGATTTAAATGTAGTTTTAATATTAAATAAAAAATAAAAAAAATATATAATAGTTTTATTTACTAAATTGTAGTTCAATATGACAGATATATTTTCTTGTGTTTTTGGAACTTTCGCCATCCCTGTATTTGAATTGACTTGTATTTTTACTCCCTTTATATTAACTCGTGGCGTCTGCTTGCTTGCTTGCCGGCATGCCGTCGAAAAAACTTTGGATCGATTTTTGACGCTCTTCCCGTGATCCAATCGAGCTGAAACTTTGCAAGTAGACTCGTGGTGACGATCAAGAAGATCTGTCAAATTTTCGTTAAAAAATAATAATAATTATAGTATAATTTTGGATTTTTCAAATATTTAATAGTTTTTTCAAATTTGAATCATTACAAAAGTTTGATTACTAGTAACAGCGGCCCGATAACGTCGCGGAATATTTTCTATATTTGAATTACTCCGTCGGTATACATAAAATCTAAATTAACTAACAAATGTTTTTAGAATTTAATCTTCAAAGCATAAAGTGTCTTATCAAAGCTCAAAACATCTGACATTTTATAAATATTTTAAATTACTGTAAGTTAAGTGTTATGTTATATGTTTTAATTCATCTTTAATTGTTGTTATATTTTACAAAGAAAGGGAGTATAAAACTTGGTTTTTATGGGTTAGTTTTTTATATTAGGTAAGGTATATTCGTATTTTGATAACCCTTAATTACCCGCATGGGGTCAAAGCACTTTCGCGCTTAAAAAAAAATACTTGCCGTGTTCCCTTTTTCTCCGCGCCTCCGCTAGCTCCTAACTTATGTCAAATTTTGCATTTTAGTAGCGATCAAGTCACGGGAGTGGAAGGACGCGTCTCTGCTCTCTTGAGCGGCGACCCCATGCGTTATATTTTTTAGTGTATTATTACTACAATTTATATTATTATTAATTGAGTGTATAAATACATGTCATAAAACAAAGTTATCCAAACATTACATTATAAATTTCACAGGCATAAATGCACTCGTTTTGTATCGAGCAAATACAGACAATTTACGTACTTACGTGAGCCGTCATTTCTTGCGGCAATTGTCTATCAAACTTATTCAAATTCACCAGAGACGATGACTCGAAGTCAATGCAACTCTTAAAAGTGTAAAAAATCATCTTATAGAAGTGCATGACCAAGACAATCGCGTTCCACCAACCACAGCAAAACGTGGGCGTTGCAACAACTGTCAGAGAAAAGCGATTGCAAAGTGGCAAAAAGATGCAAAATTTGTGTGCATTGATCACTCGTTGATATATTGTCAATATATAATATTGTGATAACTATGATCCTGAGAGATCCAAAAAGTATAGTAATTTCTAACTTTGATTTCACCATAAGTAAAAAACGTTAATTTTTGCTAGTTATTTGACTTTAGTTTGTTTTTTGTCTAATTAAATATGAATTCATGTTGTTTCATGAAAAAGTAATAGTTCAAATAGCACTTTAATAATAAAATAGTACTTTATAATAATGATAATAGCACTTTAATAATAAAATAGTTTTATTTACATATTATTCAGTAAATATTAAAAATAATTCCTTCAATTTGGGGTCACCTGAGACCCCGTGCGAGTAGTTATGTAATTTTCTTCGTGCGAGTAATTGAGGGTTAAGTTCACGTGTCAAATTACAATACAGGAGAAGTCAAATGGTAATATTTTACAAAACAAAAAAAAATATTTCTACACGTTAAATTCATATTAATCACACGTAGAACTGTTTATAAAAGGTACTTAAGGAATATACAATAAAAAAGAAAAATCGATGTTTAGTTAAACTAGTTTTCATAATTTTAACGTTTACCGTTTTCAATACCACTGTATCTTCATTAGGACGAACGCACAATAAATGTTTCACAAATTTTATACATAAATATCTAAAATATTGGTTGGGCGACCGCATTGGTGGTGGAGTGTGGGATGGAGTTAACCGAGAGATATTGAAATGAAATATATATTAAATATTGCTTTATTCGTTAAATTCAAACGGCAATTAATTTTATTAGTTGTAGTGTTAAGTGATTCGATGATTTCGAAAATCTCTAAATTATCAAACCTCTGACCTCTATTATTTTTTAAATTCTTTATATTAACTTCACCTTCGTTCTTGATTTCTTGTGGAAATATTATGGAAATGAAAATTAACACTCTTTCCGTCAGCCAATCGAACTGAATCATCGATTTGATGTCATTTACAATGATTTTTAACATATGGGATCACACATACATATACAGTTGCCCGGGCAAGTACCTACTTTCTGGTACTTTTCTAAAATTAATTATTTAATTCATGAACATTTTAGAATTGATGTCTTTACTTAAATTTGCTACAACACTAAAGCTAGTTGTTATTTCGTAAATAATTTATTTTATAATAGTTGTTATTTTACAAAGGAGTAGCTTACTCGCTAGGCTTCGCACTCGTTGATTTTTTGTAACTTTTAATCATATTTTGTGTATTAACCTTAACATGTAAATAAAAATACATTAAAATCAAACGTAAATTCATAAATTATTTAAACCTATAGCTTTGTTCAAAATACTTCAATGTTTCATTATCAAATTACCTTTTATTACCGTATTATTAAATGACTCGCATATGTACCTATATATAAAATAAGAACTGAGGCTTCCTCATCAGACTCAAGATCTTGTCTTCACTGATGAGGTCTACATGACTAAAAAGTATTGAAAAAATGTTAATTTTATATGTAAATATGTAAAATTTGTATTTGTACCATATAAAATAAAAAAATAATAAAATAAATGTCGTCGCCGACCCTTTTTGTAAAACGCATTCCTCAACTACTTTTTCGTCAACTTTAGTTGTAAAATGGGTCACGACGAAAAGTCCTTTTATTTTAACGGGATAATTATATAGACTATGTCTACCCTGAATGTCCATTCTAAATATTGGTGAAAGAATTTTTGAATCTGTTTGATTAGTTTCGGAGATAACCTCCTACATCCAAACTCACAAACTTTACTTCTTTATATATAAGTATAGATTTATAATGTTTTTTTTGGGTTTGTTTTTATGGGTTAATTTTTCATGCATTTCCGACTCACTTTCTTTAAAACGTTGTATAAAACGTTCATTAAAATTCTACAAAAATTTTAAATAAGATTTTTTGCAAGGTTTTTATTATCTTATTTAACTTGTATTATAGCGAAAATATTTTTACTTTAGGATATTTTTACTTTAATGATGGTCCAATATTACGCCGAAAATAAATCAGAAATTATAATTATCATTGTCGCTTGAATATTTTAGACTCTAATTAACGCAGGAATCTACTCTGTAATGTAAAGGACTAGCTTTTTCACACCATGTATACCACATTCTACTCCATTATTATAACGTCCCTTATATTACTGAAGTGCTATTAAACATTATCGGAATTAAATAGTTTTCGAAGTACAACCATAATTCATACAATAATTTTCAGCGTCATCACGCTCTGTACAGAGAAGCGCCGAAAATCATTCCAATAAATATTTAATTACGTGGAATAACATCAAACAGGCAAGCATAAACCGGCTATAATTTCATATTGGTCGATGATCCCCGAAAAATAAAGACTTCATTCGACGATTTTCCAATATTTTAAATGTAAAAAAATATTCAAATTGGTAAATGATAAGTGAAAAATTAATTAATAAATTATCGGAGAAAAAATATTCAATGTTGAAATGCGCTGCATGTTTCAGGTCATGAGATAAACATTGCATAGATATTTTTCCGATTGGTATAAATTCTGATTTAATTTAATATTTCCCTGTCAAAGAATGTAAAGGAACGTAATCAAAAAGTATAAAATATATTATACTCTTTATTGATACTAACTTGCTACAAAGATCAAAAAAGATAACATTTTATTAAAAACAAAATCAAATGGGAATATTTTTTTTTATATTATAAACATCGAATTATATTTTAAAAATCAATGAATACATTAAATCCTCACACAAAAATGTCACTCAATCTACTAGGGGAGTAGCTAAGACGGCAGAGAACTGGCTATGCACACGAGATATCGGGATTGATAATTACATCTTATACCCACAATACAATACTTACATTAAATTACTGACAAAATCAGCCGGGTGTTGCTGAAATTCAATATAAAAACAATTTTCAGCCCTCATAGTTCGATCACACATATGTTGGGTAGTGTGAAAGATAACACACCGTTCGAGTCTCCAGGTGTATACAAAGTGCCATGCGATTGTGGAGCGTTCTACATAGGACAAACTAAACGCAATATCGCTACACGTTTGAAGGAACATATTGGAGCGATTAAAATCAACAACTCCAATATATCAGCAATCTGCGAACATGCATCCAAAGGGAATTTCTGTCACTTCATCAGATTTGACAAGACAAAAATCTTATCAACAGAACCACGCCATATACCCAGATTAGTAAAGGAGTCCATTGAAATATATAAACATCTCAATTTCAATAGAGATAATAGTTACAAACTATCAAGTATTTGGCGTCCTGTTCTCACGACTTTAATTCAACCTTTGAGAGACGTCGCAGAAAAGTCCACCGACGTAATTAGTACATATTGCACACATCTATGTAGAAGAAGTGAACATTACACAACAAAGTGCATATTTACGCTCCTGGAAACGGAAACATTAATCAGTCCGTCTTATACCTCTGCGGGTACAGGTCGTTCTCCTAATGACGTTGAATACGACTTGAACAAAACGTCGAGAACTGTTTCACGGAAAACATACAATTCGTATAAAATATCCGTAATAATCTTCACCATCAACACAATATACGAGTAATCATACACAAAAATAATGTTGCCAAAACGCAATACAAAAGATTGTAAGTATTATCTCAGAGAGATTTGTGAGAGAGTGTACCTATGTAATGTACAAATCTGCCTGAGAAACAAGGCAACAAATGTTGTCTAAAAAACTTGCATGCTCATTTGAGTTTGCAAGATTTTTAGATAACATTGCCAACACCTCTTCATTGCCATTTGGCAATGAAGAGGTGTAGAACGGAGGGGATGGAAGGTCCCAAAATGAAGGCCGAAAGGAAAGGAAGATCTTATAATAGAGGCCTCGCACTGGTGGCACATGGCTCCATACGATGACATCAGAAGAGTGTCAGGTATTATTTGAACGAGTAGAGCTAAAGACAGAAAGAACTGGTGATGTTGAGAGAAACCTATATCCGGGCAGTAGAAAAACACGGGCTGATGGAGATGACGATGATTTATCCCTTAACTGATGTGAAATTCATTTACTGATGATTTTCTCTCCGTAATTTCACGGCGTAATAACAAAAATTCTTTCTATAATTTTTTTGGAAATACTTCCCCATACTCCATTTTTATTATGAGATTCATTTTATTCAAAATCTCCAGTAATATTATAGTGGGAGCGAAAAAAGCCAAAAAGAGTGGCGTAAACTTAATGAAATATTTTCATTTTAATAACAACCCAGAATCTATTTTTGCGGGTAGCTCCAACAATGAGGTTTCATTATTTTCTGGCTGTCTGCAAAGGAGACGTAAGAAAAGAGTCCGTGATCCGGGAAAATTTTCACGAATTACATTTTTTACGTCCTACAATATAATTTCTATTCAGAAAACTTTGACAGTGTTTTTTTTGGCATTTTAAATGACTAAAATGAATATTCATTTTCAGCGTTTCTTAGATTTTTCAATCGAGTTTCTGACAATTCGCATAGCAAAAGGATATTTTTGTAAACATGCTTAAATATTGAAGAAAATTCTTCTTCCTTTATCGAGGTTTTGGCTGAAAACCCTCGATATATGCAATTTATCAAGTTGGTAGATATAAAATCCTCGTAAATAAATTATTCTTATATACGTAGGGGAAGGTGGTGTAATAGTAACAAGTGTCGATTGTAACAGTCGCCGTATATTTTTAAATATTGGTCATTTAATGGGACAAGCAGTACCGTCTATTAGACGGGATCAATAGCTATCAAAGAACGCCATTTTGCGCTAAAATCAGTTTGAAAGTATCGGTATATTGTATATCATCGTATTTCGGCCTAGTGAAGTAAAAAAATCATTAAATAGTCATCTTTTTGTATTCGTCAAATTGTAAGTATTTTTTATTGTTTTATTGTGTGTTAGTATTCAGAATATTGTTTATTATCATGATGTGTATATATTTTAACTGTTTTTTTAATAGTTTAAGATAAAACATAACCTTAATGCAATGTGGCGAAAGGTGTCAATTGTAACAGTGTAAAGGGTGTCAATTGTAACATGTTACAATTGACACCTTCGAGATAATAATGTAATGTAATTGGAAGTTAATGTCATTTTGGGTTCCTGGTTGTTAAAAATGGTTAAACCTAGAGAATGAAAGACAAACAGGGGAAAAACATCCAAAGAAATCTTTGAGAAGGCACACTTTTATAAAAGATTTTATAAAAAAATGGAAACGTGTCAATAAGAAAAGCAGCCAAGCATATCGAAATATGACACATATCTCCTCATAGATACATGGAACGCATCAAAAAAGATGGATCTGTCCCAGTATTAGGATATCTACCCCACAACAAGCTATTATCTAATCAGAAAAAGAATTAGCTGACTACTGTGAATTTTAAGAAATTCAAATTTTTTCATTCCTCACTCTATCGACCAAAGATTTTACACACAAGCCTCATAGTGACCGCATTTCCACCGCATTCAGTCTGCTTTCAGTCCTCTTTTGTCAATTCCAGGCTTCAGTTGGCACTAGAACGCTTTTATGTACCGCTACTTGCTATTGCTTCCTTTGACAGATTCTTTTTGGCCATAATTGCATGAGGCTCATGCATACATGAGGCGAGTGTTGAAAGCAATAAGAATAGAGGGCGTCCGTGAAAGACCTGGCACGATCAGATACTACAAGTATTTGAGGATGGCCCTATTTAACGCAAATAACCGTAGAACTTATATGAGAAGATGTATGAATGTGGCCGAAGCAAAAGAGGTGTGCCAGGATAGAAGAGTGTGGTGTTTAATCCTCTCTGCATACCCCTGCGGGGAAACGGCGTGATGGTTAGTTAGTTTGTTAGTCAAAATAAATTATCAACAACTATTACTCCAATAACATCAACAACTCAACTCTGACATATCCCACTGCTTGGGATGAAGTTGGTATGGCTTCGAAAGATTAGCTGATTGCATTTATCAGAAGGAATCCTTCGTATTGAGTAACAAAGCTGCAAAAAATAAGCAAGGTAAAAGAAGAACAAAAACTTGTATAATAACCGAGAAAAAAAAAGAAACTGATTATACTTTATGTTTAATTTGTACCGAACCATATTCAACAAGCAAAGAGGGTTGGGTCTAGTGTTCCTCCTGTAAATTATGGGCGCATGAGAATTTGCATGAGAAGAAGAAACCAAACAATTAAATTATGTGTTTAAATTGTGAATCTGATAATGATTGAGCAATTTGAACTACTTTCACGGTATTAAAATTATTTTAGGGAAGCATATTAAATTAGATTTTTTTCTAATTATTTTATAAATTTTGGTTTATAATTAGATAATTTGTTTTGTTTTTATGTATCTACAACTTTATAGTCATTTAGTACATAAAAATATACCTAATAAAAATAAGTACATACATTATGTTTTGTGCGACTTATGTTACAATTGACACCACGAGTGTTACTATCGACACCACTGTGGTGTCAAATGTAACAGTTTTCTTTTTTTTTTAATTTTCAAATAAACAAAAATCCTTAATACCTTCAATTTTTTTAACCATACACTTAGTTCCTAAATATATGGAAGGGCTTTGAAAAAAAAATCAGGTAATTTAATAGGTTAATTATTTTGTTATAAACCAGAATGTCTATTTTGTTACTTTTGACACCACCTTCCCCTACATAACGTCTTTTTACTCTTTCTCTTAATTCCGGCTTGTCTGCCGAAAAAAATTTGGATCGGTTTTTAACCCTTTTCCTGTGATCCAATCGAGCTGAAACTTTGCAAGCAGACTCGTGGCGAGTTTGAAAAAATTAAATTATAATTTTGGATTTTTCGAAATTTTAACGATTTATATATTGTTTAATTTTCGAGCCTGACGCGTGGAGTAGGCGCGAAACCTGTTTAAATGAGAAAGGAGTATAATAAAAACTTGGTTTTTATGGGTTAGTTTTTCTTAATTGTAGTTACATTTTTTAAGACATTTTTGGTGAGTTTAAACTTATGTAGAATTTGTAACCTTCTTATTTATGATTACAACGCTGCCGGCTTCGACAGGTTCGTGTCATTAACGAACGTTATTTAAACTAAACTAAAATGTGCAAGTACCGTATTAGGTGTTTTTAGGTGGTGGGGGTGATTTTCGGGGTGGGAGGGGCGAGGGAGGGAACATCGTTAATAATGGTGATTTTGTTGACAATATTGATATTTGAATTTAATTTTTTGTTAATTTATAAGGTTTCAAGATGAGACAATTTGAAAAATTTGTTAATATTAGTGTATTTAAAGGTACATTTATCTTTTCTGAAAGTGTGGCCAGTTTCTAACAGGTGATTAGAAAATTCAGAATAATTATTATTTTTCAAACAAAGTTCATACTCTCTAATCGTAGTTTTAAAATTTCTCGTGTTCATTCTTACATATTGTGCATCACAATCATTGCATTCTAATGTATAGATACCACTTTTTTACATTTATTTGGAGAGTATTTGATATTAAATGGTGGAGAAATTGAATCTTTATGTATGTCAAGTCACGGGTAAAAAGTATTTTTTATAAATTAAGTTGAAATTAAATTGAATGAAGTTATCACCACTACAAATGTATTTTTTTGTAAAAATTGTTTTTTCTTATTTATTAACTAAACGATCTATTTTTTAGATTTTATATTATATTCTCGAGTGGCCATCATCATTTGATGGGCAGAACCATTACGCGTGTTCATAGATGACGCTAGTTTGCCTATTCGGAAGAATATTCTCTCAAGCTTATTGAACTTGTCATCCCTGGTGGATCTTTTCTTCTTTTTCTTACATCACACTCGTCCGGTCATTTTTTGTTATACAAAAATTATTTTAACACGATAAAGCACTATATTCGTATTTTGTTAAAAGTCTTCGATGATTTTCAATCCCTTTCTTACCCTCCGAGGTGTTTAAGCTGTTAAACTGGAAGGAAAATGACGGGATCGGAATCAAATTTCGCACACTCGACGGTAGTTGAACTAACTAATTTTTGGCTTGAAGTCATAATAAAATATATTTAATATATTAAATATGAATCGAATTGAAAAACACTGTTTTTCCACTGTATATTTAATTTAATTGTTAAAATGTTTTAGAGATCACTCTCATTATCGTTAACAAATTTTCAACTAAATTAAAAACAATTATAGACAGTATTTATAGGGATTGGGTATATTAACCTAATTGTAGTGGTGGTAGGGGGCGGAGTTAGAATGGATAGGATTGGAGAGGTTATGGGTGATATTTAAATGTTAATTTTATTTTTATTATTTATTTAATTATTATGAATTTCTTTACTTTCAAATTTCGTAATATTATTATATGTTCGAAATTCATAATAATAATAAAAATATAATTAACATTCAAATACCACCCATAAACTCCCCACTCCTATTCATTATAACCCCGCCTCCTACCCCCACCACTATTACATACACCCAATCCAATAAACACTGTCTATAATTGTTTTTAATTTAGTTGAAAATTTGTTATTGATAATGAAAGTGATCTCGAAAACGTCTTAACAATTAAATAAAATTTATAGTGGAAAAATCAGTGTTTTTCAATTCGATTTATATTTAATATATTAAAAAAGAATTTCTACAATGTTTCACCAAAAAAAAATTTTAAAATTTAAAATTTATTTATTTTATCTTAAATATTTATATTTAAGTTATAACAAAACATATTTTATCGGTCGCAAATAGAACCCAACATCCCGCGCAAATAATCTTTCACCTTTGGAATACTCCGAGATAAATCAAGGTAAAAAGCATTTTTTTAAATAAAGTATCGCATTATATTTGTAGAAAATGATTACTCTTCTCATTTAGTAGTCCCAACAGCTTCGCAATGAAATTTTTTAGTACGGGATTAACATTCAAATTGCTTTTAAATAATTTAGTTTTTTAGGACAAGCTTTTAAAAATGTAGGTGAAGATTAAGTACGCGTAATGAATTTTAAAATCGCGTTATACTTAAAAGTTCAAAGCAAGCACGGCAATTTAGATTAAATCTTATGTTTTAAGTTCTCTTAAAATTAAAAAAAAACCTAAGTATATTGGTACAGTCATGGCTTGTAATAAAATTAATGAATATTAATAAGTTATTTAAATATAAGCCTTACTGAGTAATTACTATAGTGATGACCATAAAACACTTGTAATGAATACGTATAATATGTACGAGATTGGTGTCACTTGTAAAATATATTGTACCGAGATGCAATAATTATAATGCAGAAAGAACATTACAAGTTAAAATACCAACGCTTTTCAATGGTATGCCCTCTGAAATGTTTGGATTGGATTCATATGCAAAGGTAAAAGTGTCATGCAGGGAGTTTATTATTAACAATGGGGAACTGTCTGGATGCTAATTATTTTTATATAATTTTATAAATTCTTATGTAAGCCAGCACTATTAAATTGTAAGATATATTCATTAGTAATAGAAGAAACCTGCTTATAACTAACTCATAGTTAGCAGGATCTTTGCTAATTGTCAAATATGTAATAAATCTCAAATAAATAAATAAAATAAAAAATGGCAGTTTTAAATAACGGGTTTATTTGTGTGCTTAGTTTAAAAGAGATGGGAGGTAGGAAAGAAAATTAAATAGGTTTATATTATTGATGGAATTTGGATTTTTCATAATTATTAAAATGGAATATAAGTATGCTTTTTATATTTGAGTTTAAGAGGCCCCAGTACACGATTTTAGTATTTCCTCTCGATTTTCTAAATTTAACGCAAACTTATTAAATCATGTTGCAAAACCCAAAGCTAAACAGACTTTTAATCAATTTTATTATGATAGATCCATTTACTCTTGAAGCATTTCCTTAAAAAATATGAACAAATATATTGTTATAACATCAAAAAAATTATAACCCCGAAACACTATTTTAGTTTTGATGCAGTAGAGTTATCTTTGGTACACTTTATCTCTATATTTTCAAATAAAGACCATATATTTTATTTACAAATTGATCGTATAAAGTTTGAAAAAGAAGTGGTGCTATTCAGACATTAATATTTTTCGACTAGTTTTTAAATATATCGTTTTAAAAAAGACAAAAATTAATCGTTTTGATTACTATATTGAAGTACCCATAAAACCATTAAAACATCGATTATTTTAATTAAATTTTACATGCGTACTAAGAAAATTCCATTGTTATTGAATATTATATATACAATTATGCCCTATTGTCTTTGTTCTTTCATTTGTCAGGAGCTATACAAATGTTGTATGTAATGTAATGTAATAAAAAAAAAGTAATGAATGTTAGTAATGTATTGCCTTCTATTTGTCTAACGTTTCTAAGTTAATGTTTGTAGGTATCTATAGTTCTAGGTGACGTTTGTGCGCGTAAGTGTATGAAAATATTAAGAAGTGTACATCGTACAGATTTGTCTCATCTTGTCTCATTCTCTGGACATGAGTCTAAATTATGTGAGTGGAATAAAGTAGACGAATAGATAGATCGAACGCAATTCGTGGCTCTAAGAAAGATTCCATTATACTACGAGTATATTCATTAATATGAAAAATGAATTCTTAAATAACGTAAAATATGCTTAGAAACCTATAATTTAATTTCAATGGAATAAGGTGGAATTAATATTAGGTGTTAGAGAAATTTTTCTTTTTTATTTCTTTTCAAAATTCAACACAAATTATTTTTATTGTATACAGGATGTAACAGTGCTAATCCACAATAATTAACGGTAAGATTCCTGTTTCAATTGTGAGTTGAAAATATTGAAATAACAATGTAATAAAATTGTCACGTGTCGTGGCTGCGGGAGGAATTAATGGAAATTACAGGAAATTAGAGGAAAACGCTGGAAATTAATTTGCGATTTATTAATTACTGATTAACTAATCATTAATTAATCTGCTCAAAACTATACTTTTGGGAATGGTAGGGGGAAAGATTGCCAGAGGGCGCCCTCGCAGTGAATATCTTGTGCCAAGATATGAATTGTGCCTCCTACACAGAGTTGAAGAGGATCGCCGGAGACCGAGCAGAATGGAGAAGGAGATGTGCTTTGCTGCAAACAAATCCCACGGATTTGAAACCCAGGAAGGAAGGAAACTAATTATTTAATCTCCTTCTTCTTCATGTGCCCTGTCAGGTCCCCCCAACGTCGGTCATCATGTGGGAGAAAGTTTCCCTGTCCAGGGCAGTGCGGAACAGCTCTTCCACGCTTCTTATCCCGGTCCACTCTCGGATGTTTCCATGCCAGGAATGCCGCCTCCTTCCGACCCCTCTGCGACCCTCAATCTTCCCCTTCATGACGAGCTGAAGGATGGAGTACTTTCCGCCTTTTTTTTCTAGCCTCATTACACAATCAATTAATCAGTGGAGAAAGGCGACTTCAAATTCTGTTTTGTCTTCTGTAAAACGGTATATTTATATATCAAATATTAAAAATTCATTCACTGGAATTCAAGTAAAATAAATTAATTAAAACATTGTGTATTACGTTATTACATAAGCCCAAATATATCGCGACACCAAACTAAACGCGTAATAGATAATTTTTTTTACATTATTTATATTATATCAAATATTTTTCTGACCTTTGTGTCATTTTTATTCATCTGTGATATTTCACGCGTTATTTATTTTGATGGACGTTACTCAGATATTTTTTTAAACAAAATAAAATTTAATATTACATCATCTGACGTAGGCTAACCCCATTACCCCGCCTATTAGGAAAAGGGGGGTTTTTTATATAAAAAATTATCTGCACATATTTATTTTAACGTAAACCGCCTGAAGGTTGCCCATTATTATGCATCAAGACAGACATTCAATAATAATATGTACATAATATACTTCACTCAAATAGTATGTACATAATATACTTCACTCACCAAAGGCGTCCGACCCCAAAATCAAACCCGTATGAGACAATATTTATTTAATACATTTTTTTTTGTATGAGATAGGTACCTACCTAATAATTTATTTTCGACCGTTATCCATAATTAATTCAATTTTAATTCATTTTTATTATAGAAGATCCACTATTTTTTGCCATACATCATATCGTGTTTGCTTTTCCAAGTACATGCAGTCAAAATGGAATGTCAAGTAGACAAAAGTGAGCACTTTCGCCATCTCCTTCGCGTCTAATGACGAATTCCTCGCTGGATGATTTTTATCGCAGATGCATGGAAAAATTTGTTAAACTTAGCGAGAAGTTGTATATACTATATTGGTTAATTCGTTTTATTTTTTTTGCTTTATTTTCTTAATTTGGAAAAGAACGGACAAAGCTTATGTTAATATCTAATACACATACATATATATTTAAAAAAAAATAGAGATGCGAATACGGAATACGTGTAACATCAATATTCTTACTATTTTCAAATTAAGCTAAACGCTTGTGCAATGTAAAAAGGTCAGACCAGCAAGTCAGTCCTTTTAGCTTGCTGGTCTGGATTTGGGCTGAGCTGGGCTGAGATTCGAACCCGCGACCTTTGGATTACGAGGCGACAGTCCTATCCACAAGACCAACAAGCTACTCAAAATAATAATAAATATCTACCTATGTAACATATTTATTTAATTTTTCTGCATTTATTACATTTCACTGAAAAACGTAGAGAAAAATTGATACTTGCCATATGGAAAAAAGTCGGAACAAATCAAAGCAAGTCTCCCAATAAATTTAAATAAATTTTATCTGTATGTTATTTAAAAAAAGCATACAAAAAATTATAATTTATACATTTTGTTACAATAGCTCTTTCCTCATAAAGCCATGCAACTTCGCGCTCTGCACCCCTAGATACTTACTCTTCACCCTTTTAAATTATTCGATGACGTTCCAGAACCCTCCGGAAACCCACCTTTTCTTGAAAAGTGTCTAAATCTATTTTTATTTCTACGTATACCCTTCATTTAAGACGTAAATATAGCGTGTGTTTGCTACGTCACCTCTAGGCTTTTTCATGTAACTTTATATTCTAGGTACACATCTGTGTATGTGTTTATGCCGTAAGTGTGGGTGTGTATGTGATGTACTTTTGAGCCATTTGGCACGTGGATCTTACGTGCGGAAATCCAGCGCGTAAGTATATGCAGAATATCGGGAAATCTAGTTTCGGAAAATGTCTTCCGCCATACGTTTGGAAAAATGGGAGAATTTTAAAATCATATTACTTCCTTTTCCCGTGTTCCGGGCACCGGGGTGGTTCCCGGGGCCGTAAAGGAAAATTATGTGGTTTGGGAAAAGCGGGATTTTTTGACGCCGGTTGGGATTCTTCAGTTTATTTGTCTTCCTAGTTTTTACGGGAAAATTCGATAAATTTCTGCTCTCGTTGCGAATATCAAGTTCGTTCGAGTGATCGTTTCATCTTCTCGGCGCGGTGGCTGAAAGTCAATTTAATACAGTGTAAAAAATAGTCTGGGGTTGATCTTGACATCTGCCCCTGAACCCATAAAAATTATTTAAGAGAATTGCTTATTATTGTTTTAAAATTAATTCATGATTATAGCGCTCTTCAGCAAGGATTCTATCACTTATGATATTTATATTATATTATATTATATTTATATCATCATCATCACCATCACCACCACATATATTATTTCTTTTTCTTTAAAATACATAATTGTCCTCGAGGATGGAACGCCGCGCGGTATGCATGTAATTATTATCATTATATATTAATATAATAATATCATCATGATCATCATCACCAACACCACATATATTTTTTCTCTCTCTTATATATTGAGTCGCAATCCTAGGATTGGTCCGCAATGAGCACTCACCCTCTCCACTCCTCTCTGTCACCTGCCAGCCTCTTCATCTCTTGGTAGGTGCTACAGAGCACATCTCCAATAATCTGGTCTACGTAGCTTAATCTCGTTCTAATTTAATCGTTAATCATTATTCTCTCTCTTATATGTATTTAATTATCCTCGAGGATGGAACGCCGCGCGGTTTGCATGTAATGATTATTATATAATATTATATAATATATTATAAGTAATTAAAATAAAACACAAATTACTTTGTTTTCACCACTATATTAGATTAAAAAATCTACATGTTTCG
Organism: Agrypnia vestita; assembly: GCA_016648135.1. Taxonomy (NCBI): domain Eukaryota; kingdom Metazoa; phylum Arthropoda; class Insecta; order Trichoptera; family Phryganeidae; genus Agrypnia; species Agrypnia vestita. Next base: position 33,573 of record JADDOH010010861.1, on the reverse strand, counting down.
AGAACAATGTTCTCTTCATCAGTTCATTGTTCTCGAAACATGTAGATTTTTTAATCTAATATAGTGGTGAAAACAAAGAAATTTGTGTTTTATTTTAATAATAATGTCACCACAAAGTTCAAGCCTTCATACAGAAGAAGAAAAAATATTCTTCGAACAGTTAATATTATAAGTTATGTATATAATATGTTATTTTATTAGTTTGGTGTGAGTGAAAATCATGACTTAACACATAAGCATGGTGGTATAGAGCTGTGGTGATCGAGAGCTGCCCCGTACCCAGCAACCAATTTTGGCTAATCAGACGCCAAGATATTACTGTTGTTTACACATTGTACAAAGTATACTTTCGTATAAATGTTTTGTCGAATTAAAGTTTACATCGTACAAAGTTTGTCTCAAACATCTATAAGTAAATTAACACTAGACTATAATTATTAAGTTAAGAATAAATTACAGAAGTCTCACAGAGACGAAGCTATTTACACATGAGAAAAGTGGATGGAAGTCTCTTATACGATGGCTCAAAGCTTACAACCTGTATGAGCTGACTTAAGTGATCACTCTACACAATGCAACGTTTACCAATTCCATCGTAAAAACATCCACATATTTTCAAGTGTCGAAAGTTGTATATTGTTTGAAACAAGAAAATTTAATAGATTGCACTGGCCTCTGCTAGAGATATCTGTTGTTATTTTATACTCATTAATAACTTAGTACACATTGATTTCGCAACTGGTAATGATACTCCTATATTTTATTTATTTTAAAGTAAGTTTATAAGAGATTTCCATCCACTTTTCTCATATATAAATAGCTTCGTCTCTGTGAGACTTCTATAATTTATCCTTAATTAATTAATCATCCTTCTGAGGACAAAATCCAGCAACTGTGTTCTTAGAACACACTTTGAACATACAAATATTGTTAAAATGTTATTTATTTATTTATTTTATATACTCGTATATTGGTGCAATACATGCAAAATATGAATAGAAACTTAACAGTTTAGAACAAATAAGTTGCAGCATCATGTATCAATGACATGTACCACACATTGTCAGAGAAGTAAGATAATTATGTTTAATCAGAATGCACAAACATGGAAACTTATAAAATGCAATATTTTGCATTACTCATAGTCCGCTTGGATAATGTGTTAGTTTATATATGTGTATGATGACTCTGTGAATATAGTGTGTGTAGGGTGGACTTGGTGAGGATAAAACTAATTAAGCAAAAGTGTTTTTTTAATGTACGATATTGTCGTGAAACATATCCAGATTATTTTTACATTTTATAAAACAATTTATTTATTTATGTGTGTGCCTCGAATGACGAACGTGGGTATTAAAATTAATCGCCGAGAGCAATTCAGAGCAGTCGTACTACTGTGCAGCAGGCGCGTTCAGTGAGAACATTGAAGCATGACTTTTACGTGAAAGTATAATGGGGAAAAATATCTAAATTACATATTTATGTGACAGAATATTACGAAATATTAAAATCGAAATGATATGTGGGGTATTAAAGTAAAGACAGAAATATCCAAAAAAAAATTGATGGAGTCATCGAAGATTATTAATTTATATTGTACGGAATTCAAGGTTTTATAGGAAACATAGCCTATAAATTTACAGGAAACGTGATTTTGGAAGAGATACATACACAAAATCTAGAATTCATTACATTTTAAATTAGTAATCTTTCGTCACTGCATTCCAAAAAAAAACTAACCCATAAAACCCAAGTTTTTATTTTACTCCCTTTCTTATTTTATCAGGTTTCGTGTCTACCAGATGCGTCGCAGTCTCCTCATACAACTTACTCGGTTGTATGAAAAAAAAATTAAATATTCTAAATATCCAAAATTATACTATTATTAATTTTTTTAACGAAAATTTGATAGATAATTTTGATCGTCGCCACGAGTCTGCTTGCAAAGTTTCAGCTCGATTGGATTAGTGGAAAAGGGTTAAAAATCGATCCAAAGTTTTTTGGTCAATCAAACAAACATGCTACGAGTTAAAAGAAAGGGATTAATTAAAAAAATGTTTTGAATGCAGTCACCGAGAATTAATTCTAGATTTTATGTATCTATCACTTCCAAAATTTTGATTCCTATCAATTTATTGGCTATGTTTCCTATAAAATCTCTAATTCAGTGCATTATAATATAGTAATCCTCGATGACTGCATTAATTTTTATTGGAAATTGGTGTCTTTGTTTTTATACGCCACATATATGGTAATTATTGCTAGATATATTTTATATTTCGATATTTCATTAAATATATGCTTAGAAAATTCATGCTTCAATGTTCTCACTGCACGTTCCTGCTGTGTAGTATATTGTAAAGAAATATTACATCGGCATTCTATGTTTCTGTAGTATTGGGGGAATGTTAGCGATATTGTAATTATACTTGTGATCAAGTCGCCTTAAAATCTTATTCTGAACGCCCTCTAGCCTATTGATGTATGTAATATGCTGTGAGTTTCAAATCGACAGGCGTACTCCAGCGTACTTCTGACTAATGAGAAATATAGTAAAATCAATAAGTGTGATATTATGTTCTAACATCTCCATTTGACACCGTTTCAATTTAGGGGTTCGGCACCTAATTAGATCTTTTGTTTATCTTAAACTTAATATAGTGCTTAGAAATACTTCCATGCTGCATATAAAATACGATTATTAGAAGCCAAATTTCATAAACTAATCTTTCAAACAAGTAGATTCTCGTTAATTTTATTACATTTTACGGTTTCCTTATGTTGAGCATTTTATTTACCAATATATTATTGTAAATTTGCATAGCTTTATACATCGATAACTTCGGCGTATTTGTTTTCATTCTTTTTGCGCCCACGGAAGTCAATTTTTTCCGGTAGTGTTTCATGTTGATGAATTTCATATTTTTTTCCAAGAATTCATCTGTTTTTCTATCGTTATGAGTCTTGAATATAAAATTGATAATAAGATAAATAATATTAAAAAAAACAATTTTCATAAAACCAATATTTACAGGATAATCAAAATGGCTCTTTATCAGGATACAACGTTTGGGTACTAAAAATAAATATTGGAAGTGTTAATAAATAAATAAATGTGGAAAAATAAATAAATGCACAAGTCAATATTTTTATATATGTGATCCGAGAGCACAATTACTGGATTTTGTCAACTATCCAATAAAAGTATTATTTTTAGATGATTATAAGTTATCATCTAAAAATAATATATAAATAAAATCAATTTTTAGATGTGAGCGTCCCAATGCCCTGGTACCTTAGTTATGATAAATTAAAGAAATCTCCCAGAGACGAAGTTATGGATATGTAAAAAGTATGTGAAAGTCTTTATAAGGTGGCTCAGGGCTTGTGATCTGTATGGGTTGGCCTAAGTGATCATTTTACACAATGCAGCGTTCACCAATTCCACCGTAAGAACATCTACACATTATCAAAATATTAAATGTTGTGTATGTTCCAAATCAGTTTCTTTCATATATTCGATTTCATATCATCATATCATATATCATATATTCGAATGGACTATGCTAGAGACATCTATGGTCCTTTCCATAAAATAGTATACACTATTTAATGTGGAATATTACGTAACATTCTTTTTAACGTAAAATATATATATATATATATATATATATAGATGTATATAGGTATACAGGGTTACAGGGCGTGCTTTACTTTGTACATACGTAATTTGTAACCACTCTCCATCTAACTGCCGAAGCCTCTCCCACAATAGCTTGTCTGTCTTTACTTATTCAATTTAATACATTCATTATCCTGAAGATGGAGCATCGCTCCCAAAACATGTTGAATTCTTATAACAAAATTAAAGTGTGATCAAAACAAAGTTTTAATTATTTTATTTTCAAATGGTGCCACAAAGGAAATTTAAAAATTTAAAGTAAAATTACCGTATTTAGAGGGATGGTTTATTCAGAGAATTCAAAAATCCGGATTTTATGAAAGGGGAAACTCAAAGCCAGAATATCTTTCCATATCCGATCTGTCGCACACATGAATGATTGATACGACGCTATCCGTCCTCATGCCGCTGACGTCACCCGTGTGATGCTGGGCACGTGATCAGCTGTAGCGAGATTGAAGGAACCGATGGCGCATATTCCTGGAGCACGTAGTATTCCGACGAGGTTCCAGGAATCGCAATTCACTGGCTAGATTAAAAACATAACTGTTCACTAAAAATAATAAACAACAGAAATAAGTATGCATGTTTCCCCGTTTGAAGAACTTGTTAAGGAGAGCGTGTCGGCTACTAGTTGTGGTAGGTAAGAATAGCGAAAATTACAAGAAAAGAAAAGAAGCGAGTCTCACAATTAAAAATATCAATTGAGCAGCAACAGAAATTAACGTCAAAAAAATCAAATTAGTAAATACAAGTAAAGAAAATGTATGTGCATTTGTTTATTATTTAATTTTTGCCGCACTAGGTAGGTACCGTATATCTATATGCGCATTGTGTTTAAAAATGTGTTTGGTCAATTACATATTTTATTTATTTTCATAGATGGCGGTAGTGTGCCGCCATACATGTTGTATGAAAATTTTGAATAAATATTTAGAAATAATCACATAAATTACATAAAATTTGATAATGTAAATCATTAAGGGCAGGTAGTTATTGTTTACATTAATGTAGAAATATAGTGTTTTTGGATATTAGCCAAAAAATATCACAGCTACAACATTCACACGCTTGACACCAGCCTCGCAGCACATATACAAAATCAGAAGCATTGGCTTTTGGAAGTGTGCGTCTTCGCTGGGATGGCACTTGCTGGACATTGATTTGTTTATAAACGATGGTTATTTTTCCATTGTGCGCGTTCATTGGTTAAATAAAATTGCGCGCGTCTTGTTTCCTGTTACGAATTTTCATCTATTTTCACGAAATCACTGCCACAGATTGCAGGAAATCGAGAGGAAAGATGTTACACGTCAAAAATTAAAGCGTGAAGATATGGTTGTCTCCACAACCACGACATGTATTCAGAGTGTATGGGTTAAATTTTTAACAAATGAGAAGTGAATATTTGAAAAGACCATTGTGGTTGTATAGGGAGATGAATGATGCTGAAGAAGCGTGTTCGTATTATGGGAGATCATGTCCATCTGTTAGAGACATGAATCTCGCCAGGTACGAATGACGCTTGAGGCTGCTACATGCATTGTGTTAATGCGCTCGAGTTAAAGGTGTGTAGGTAAATGTGATAAGCTAAGGCAGGACACATGGAGATACAGGATGGTAAGAAATACTCACGATTTACAGAGGTCGATTTATTGATGTGAAAGATAACAATAATGGTTTACGGAGTACTGTAGGTAACGCTGGTAAGGTCCATTCGATAGTCTGCTGGTGTGGATCTCGGCTCTCAGGCGGCCGGCACATCGTCGCTTGTACAGGTATGAGTAGGCGGTTTTTCCGAGAAACGATTCTCGACGTTTCGTTGAATTCTTATTCAACGTTATCAGGACGGCGATCTTTACCCGCGGAGGTAGAGGGCGGATTGATTACTGTTCTCGAGGGCGTAAATTATATGCACTTTGTTGTGGAGTGTTCACTTCTTCTACAATAGAGGTCGCCAGTGTGCAATATGTACTAGTTACGTCGGAGGACTTTACTGCGACGTCTTTCAAGGGTTGTAGCTAGTACATATTGCACACTGGCGATCTCTATTGTAGAAGAAGTGAACACTCCACAGCCAAAGTGCATTTAATTTACGCCCTCGAAAGCAGTAATAAGTCCGCCCTCTACCTCCGCGGGTATAGGTCTCCCTCCTGATGACGTTGAATAAGAATTTAACGAAACGTCGAAAATCGTTTCTCGGAAATACATATGGTTCGTATAAAATATCCGCAACCAGTTACAGTTCAACATGTCAAACGACCGTAATAACAACCTAACTATTTTACTATTCTTTCTTATTTTACTGCTTTCGCATAATTTATTTATGTAAAGTATTATGGCGATTTGTGGCAGTGATAGCGGCAGTTGACCACAGCGTATAAAATTGTACAGAGATTAACTAAATCCCTTCTTTAGGCGGGAGTATTGGGTCACACCCTGTATGTCCCTCCATTTTCTTACTTTATTTCTAAACAGGTCAAAGGAATTGGAACCAGGCCGTTAACCTAAAAACTTACGTTTACTTATATCTATATATTTTGGTGACCTCTGGGGTCAATCAATCCATGGGCTTACCAAGTACTCGATAAGTGGAACCGAAGAGAAAGACTTAGCTCACACCGCTTCCCTATGTCATTCTTTCAAAATTAAACAGATTACATGCGTTTAACTCTGTAACCTCAACTGAATTGTAACATTTATTGTATAATCGCAACAAGTAAATCTTGAATCACTATAGAGTATTGAGAAGAGTCGGATTTTTATTAATACTTCACATTGGTGACCAACACCATTAACACCGACTTCACCAAAGAACAAAACTAAGACATGATGACAAAAGTCTCCTGATGATGATGATGCTACCGTGTTAGCTGACGTCAGTAGGTAAACTGAATTGGTTTTCTTTTTCGAAAACTTACTGTGGCGTAAAAATCGTATCCAGCTTGCTATTTAAGTCCCGTAGTGGATAGCGCGTGATAGAAGAATATAAATATAATTACCTACTAATATTTATTATAAATTATTTACGTATACAATACTTTAATTATGTAATACTTGAAAAATATCAGTACAATCCTCAAAGGGAGTGGAGTCCAGAGAGGGGAGTGGTCATTGTTGCAGGAAGAAGTTGCCACCCTCCACCAAGAGCGGGAAAAAATTAACATAAAAAATATTCCGCATCGAGGAAGGGTCTTCACACTAATTACAAAAATAATTTATACCCCTTACAACCCTGAAGACCGGGATCAAACTTAGTAGACAGAGATCGTCAAGTTAGTTTTAGTAAGTTAAAAGTTAACTGTTTCTAAAATAAATCGTATTTTTTCTGCATTCAAGAATGTTTAAGAGGTTAGTATGAAAAATAGTAAGATTTACAATAAAAAAAGCATCCAAGGGCTCCCGGAAGGTTCGGGAGCGTTCTTAAGAATCTAGAAATATGTGGAAGCAGCGCAACGTTTCTAGGTACTGGCGTAGGTACGAGGCGAGGTGTGGTGTAGCTATAAATAGCTCGACACCCTACGCCAGGCAAGTACTTCGAACTACAAATGACACAATTTTTATTTGTTTGTATATTTTATTGTTTATTTACATTTGTTAATACAAGTTAGTAATAACTGCCACACTAGGTAAAAACCTGTTCTGTGGCAGTTATTCTCATATGATATTTATGTAATATTAACAAATGACAATTAAAGAAAGTATAAGCATAAGAATGAAAGAAGATCAATACTAAAAAAGTAAATCATAGGAATACCTAAATATAAAAGAAAAGAAAATATACACACAAAATTAAGATAAGAATTTAAGTAGTTACAAAAAAAAGTATTGTATTAAAGTATACTTTAAATTATATAAATCAATTTTTGCCAATTTAGACGTCAAGAGCGGATCACTTCTTCAGCATACCTTTTACCTGATATTTTTATAAACTTAGTAATATGATGTTTAAAAGGTTTGTGTAGAGTTATTTCTTTAGTTTCATTAGGTGACTTGTTAAAAACAAACGGGGCAGTGAAATTGAATTGTATTTGCCCAAAAGACGTTTTCCTTTTAGGTACCTCGAAATTAATTGTATTTGCCAGCCTTGTAACCCGTGTTTGTTGTGTACGATTAAATTTTTTGTAATTTTATAAGCATGGGTTTAAGGTATAAATGTCTCGGGTAAAGAACATTAAATATTCCAAATATGTTGTGATTTCTTGTGTTGTGTTTTACTTGAATTCCAAAACGGCAAATACATGACAAAAAGCAATAATATGAGATAGATATCTACAAATCTCATTATTATACTTCACCGTTATGAAAAAATAGTTTCATTAATAATTATGGGCGATGTAAAGTATCTTCCGATGAATTTGAAAGGTCATGTTTTGTCGTAATCGGAACATTTTATGTCCAAATTGAGACATATGTGGATTGTCTTTTAGGGCACTCATTTTGTAAAAATCTGGAATTGTTTGTGTTGCTAATATCTGAATATACAGATAATATATCTTTTTTATGTTATATTCAAATTGAGAATCTTCAATCGAACGTTACAGAAGTTCAAGCTGTGATCAGCGAGCGACAAGTACAGAGAAAAATATATATTTTACCGTTTCAATTAACTCACGTGACCTATGATCTCTTATAGCTAAAATTTTATTTAATTTGCTTCAGTATTTTACAAATCTTCAATTAAAATGAACAGCTAATTATCGCGAAATCTTAGCAGCGTTTGAAAAAGTTTTAGCGTTAGTAATGAACATTCTGAAATAAATGACGTTTTTACAAAGAGACTAATGTATTTTGATTAAAATATATTTAAAAAAATAAAAAAATCAACAGTATAAAAAAATGTAAAAACAAAATTTCTTTGGTGATTCTTATGAAATAAAATAAAATATCTTACTTTATCAACATGTAAGATACTCAAAATATAAGGAAATATGCGTATTTTTAAAAGCAAATGTAACAAAACTATTAAATTATAATTACAACGTATTAGATACAAATGAATGCGATGTCATTAACAAGTGCGGAATTGTCGGGGGGGGATTTTAGTTTGCTGAAAAAATGTGAAACCCCCAAATCACTTAACTCGCAAGACGGAGCGCCGCTGTTCTGGGAAGGAGCAATAAAATTTATCACCAACTAATGGAATGGTAAAACCGCAACCACAATTTTCATCAAAAACCCCAACAGAAGTGTGGGGGGTGGTTTCGGCGATTAATTTCAGTCATGGCCGCCCTGGCTGCCACTTCCGCCACTTCCTCCCCCCCCAGCATCCCCCTCCCGCCTGTTTTAAACATCATATCAGAAAGTTCCGCCATATATCTCCAGCTCGGTTTTGCAAAAAGTTCAATTTCCGAAAGCCGGACTTGGGGGCAAAAACGGGCGGACCCTTCGCGCTCTCCTCGCCGCCCTTTGTGCGCCCTTCTCGATTTATCCATTTTTAGGGGTAGCAGTGACACGCGGAGGATTTTCCCGTGAAGCCTGTCCGATTGTAATGAAGCCTCGGGCGCCGGAGCCTTTTTTCCGCGAAAGCCCCTGTAACGAACACCTGTTCCGTTTCTCGCACATTCGCAGTGACCTGAAGCGGTTGAGCAATGTGCCATGTTCTAATTTTCTACTCATTAGCCGGAAGAATAAAACCAAATTGGATTTACGGTTTCTAACATCACTGAAATCCGAGCAAAAAAACGAATCCATTTATACACACTTGATGAGCTTGTAAGGTGGCTAGTATGGATAAGGTATAACAGATCTAATATTAATTTTAAATGGGGATTTAAAGGCGTAACGGGCCTTTATTTGGCGTAGGCCCTTAATATATTACATTGATATATTCATTTTGTTTAGTTTAGTACTTGTCTTATTAATACTTTTCAATCTAAGCTGAATGTTTGTGCAATAAAAAATGGCTCTCCTAGATAGATGTGAACTCCTGATCACAGCAATACTAGGAAAATAAGCACAAACATTTTTCCAGGTAAGGGTAAGGTGAGATATCTATGGGAGTGCCTTACGAAGCTTGTATTTTCCTCAGGATCCAAAGTGAAACTGATCAACATTTTGTTTAGTTTAAATAAAAAGTCATTTTTGTCGTTGGCAGATTCTTCACGGTCTAGGCAAAGTTTTGAAAATTTGCACACGCATTTATATTAATACAAACACAAAAAATACAACAAACAAAAAAAAGATCGACAGCAGATCAAATGCGCTAGAAGTGCGGTCGCTTAGACGTATACGAAAAAAAAAAGTTGGATTGTGTGGGAACGAATGAAAAGAAAGTGAATGTAATGGTAGCTGAAGGGTAATATAGAATACAGAAAGGATCACCGAAATGATTGTGCATGAGGAACGGTCGAGCGAGAAAAGGATGGTAAAGGGAATGTTAAAAAGGCAGTAGAAATAAAAGGCGTCCAAGGAATGTCTGGCATTACAACAAAAATTAATATTGGAGGATGGCTCTATTAGAAGCTTTAACAACCAAAGAGCGGGTATGAGAAGATTAAGGGTGTTGATAAAACAAAAGTGGTGTGCCAGGTCTGACGTTCTATCCTCTCTGCCTACCCTTCTCGGAAACAGCGTAATGGTAAGTTAGTTAATTAGTTTTTTCCATAAATTTCAGTTTCGAAATAAGTTTACAAACTTAATTAATTTGAAATACTATAATATTAATAGCAAAAAATAGATTACTTGTATTTTCCAAGATATCAACGCGGCATTAACTTTCTTTTTACTGAGAAATGGTCTTAATGTAAATAAATATTTATCAGCAAAAAGTGTACAAATAAAGAAATGATTTTATTTCCAAGAAGAAAGTTATAAAAATATGATTGGAAAAAGAAAAGAAAACAATTTCATAATGGAAAATAAACCTAAAAGGTTTGTAGAATTGTTTTGTTTTATATTTTACGAGGAATTAAAGTTTAATGGGAATTTGCGTAATTATGGTAAGTTTGACCAAAAGTGGCAAAAATGGCAAATGGATCCCAAAATACAGACTTAGGACAAAAACATGTTAAAATTTAAAAAAAGTATTGTAAAATTGACCAAAAGAATTGACCAAAAATATGGTAAAATTGAAAAAAAAAAAAGGTTTGTGGGGGGTCTAGACCAAAAAATGGGGTTATATTTAAATTATATTTAAAGTTATTGTAGTACGAGGAACAGCCGTAGAAAATTAAATATGGAAAGTGACTACCATTGACAAAATTTTCATTGAAAAATATAACCACTACACCTGACGGGTGGTTTAAAAAACAGCACGTACTAATGAGACAACCTCATACATCACTTCAATCACATAATATACTATTCATCGTCATTTTGATCGACAGGGTCTAAAGACTCGACATGGCTCTTTCACTGCTTCGGTTCTATGTACATGACCGATCGAGGCCTTATTTGTCTTCATATAATCTTTTTGGTTCTTTGTTTGCGGTAACCCGTCGTTCGTCTCTCCTCCGAAGATGGAGAAGAAAATGTAGTTTCTCCTTTGGCGTTTGCAAGACCTGTACAAGCCACATTCATTGAGAAATTCTTATGTGTAAAATAAGTGGCTCCGTTACATCGGTACCTCTCACTTGATCCAACAATTTAATGTTATTCACCTGTAGGGAGATGCTGAATTATGCTGATTCAATAAAATTTCAGTATTGTGCATACTTGACCCAATTCAGCGTTTCAAAAGTGCCTTGTTGACAAAAATAATTTAAGTATTTGGGACTGCGATAATGCGGGTCAAATGATAGGTTAATATATTAGTGATACGATGCTGCAAACGAAGATGCAAGAAGATGAAGAGTAACAAATAGGGGGTACGTATACTAGTTGGAACACAACAGATTACGATCCATCATCGTCAAGTCTTCACAGCAAGTCAACCACTGTTCTTGCTACACTCTCGTGTCGGGAGGATGTCCTGCCGCAGGTGTACCATATGTATCTTAGTGTACGTTGTCATTTTTCTTGTGCATCTTCACTTCCTACCGGGACTTATCTTCGGTAAGAAATACATTTTTATACTCTTTTTCATTGTATCTCTACGCCAATCACCAAAGAACTCATTTCGGCTGCCTCAATTCTTGTACTCTCTCCGTAAGTATCCATATTTGGTGACTACATATGAATCACTTAAATACTTACAATGAATTTCTTGAAAACGAAGGATAAATTTTTTATCTTGATACATTCTTTCACAGTATTATATTATTTTTAGTCAAAAGTCACTTGAAGGAATTTTATTTATAACCTAAACTAACTAACTAACCATCACGCCGTTTCCCTGTAGGAATAGAAAGAGAGGATTGAACGCCACACTCTTCTATCCTGGTACAACACTTTTGCTTCGGCCACATTCATACATCTTCTCACACAAGTTCTACGGTTAACGTTCTGTAACACGTAAATTTGTATTACTGATTGTTACTCTATTGTGAATTTTTCTTTCTCCTATTTTATTATAGTTTGTTACTTTTAATATGTATCCGTGTGCATTAATACATTTTTTTATTTTTTTACTGTTTTGATCTGAGCTATAAAATAACCGCTTGTTCTATTTTAATTTGCATCTTGCATGTAACTTTTATATTTTTACATCTATTGAACTAATTTGTATTCTTGATTTATACTGGAGGTACTGCGCTTTCAAACGAAATATTAGGTATTGATCTAAGGTGTTGTGATAGATGTTAAAAAATGACACCTACCTTAGAGCAGGTATTTCTATATACCTAGCAAGGTAGATAGTGACTGAGATCCTTGATTAATATTTTTTTACATTTATATGTATATATAAATATGTATATAAATAGTATACATTTGTATCCTGACGAAGGACCATGGGCTCTGGAATATGTTGTTTTTTTTCAATAAAAAAGTGGTGTAAACAAAGTTTATTTCTATAAATTATAATACATATTTGTTTACGTACTAAGAAAAAAAAATTGTAACGAGGCCAAAAGGAGTCGCGCACTTCTGTCAAAGTGACAGTTGTTTGAATAATACCGAAGGATCTGGAATCACCTCCAGCTTTCGAGTGACGTCTGCAACTTTCCAGAAAAATCTGGAATGTACGAGTACCTACTTGCTATAAAGTTTGGAAAAGGCGAGGAACTTCTCGAAAATACGACACGCAAGAGTAGCCGGAGAGATTATTTTTCCGTACGCGTTGACAGGCGATAACAGAAGCGATGGTAACCGCGGGCAGCGAGACAGCCCGGCCAAGCGAGCGGTAGCGGCAAAAAGCAGTGATACCAAGCGAGCGGAGATTCGACAGCGATACTTGAAAGTTCTTACGTAGCGAGATAAACCGAAGCGAATAGTAATAAGTGCGGAAATTTATTAAATATTCTAGTGAACAGTGAATAAAGTGTTAAAGCGAATAGAAAGTGTGTATTTACCAGTGATAAATTGCGAAACAGTTTAATTTAAGGAATAGCGTTACATTTAATAGTTTAATTAATTATTCGGTAATCAATAAATCATTTAGTAAATCCCAGCGTTTTCATTAATTCCTCCAGCAGCCACGAAACGTGACAATATTATGTCCATAAAGTGCCGATTAATCGGCACTGAAATGAAATTAAGCATTATTCTATATTGATATCAATGACTCATGATATTTTATTAAAGGATATAGCTTTAGCGTTGTAGAAATTATTGATGAAAATCAATAAAATTGGTAAAAACCATCAACAATGTATCGACATTTTAATAATTTACCTTCGAGTCGCGTCGATGAGAGATTTTGATGCTCTCGAAACTAGAGTATTAATAATTAAACATTATTTTAGTTTTCCAACCGATTAGATGATCCATATTATATTGAATGATTCATATTATATTGAATGATTCATATTATATTGAATGATTCATATTATATCGAAATCAATGATTGATATCTATGTGGGCCTATTATCTATTCGTATACAGATTTAAAGACAGTCAATTTGGTCTCGAAACTTAACAATGTTAATTTATCACGGCATTATAACTAAAGCATAAAACATCGTTAAACACGATTCGTATCAATTTTTGTCGACCGATTTAATTTTTTCCATTGTTACTGAACTATTCTCCGGCCTGTATTAGTAATCTGCGTAAAAAAACGAGGCGAATCAATACCCAAACATCGGGCTGAAAAAATGTTATTTACTATACAGCTCAATCAATAAGTAGACGGATTGCGATAGTTGATGTGTGCGGAATCCATTTGAGAAGAGAAAAAACAAAACGAAATCCCGAAATCACGCGTAAGCAAACCCTTAACCATTTACGTTCTCGATGTTACCCACGGAGCCTACATACGTGACGACAATACAGGCTGTTTTTTTTTTTAAATATGAAGTAGTTCTTATTGTTTTTAAAGAAATTATTTATTAGGTCTTAATGATTTAATAAATTAAAAAAACTAACCCATTATTAAAACCTACTCCCTTTTCAATTTAAAAAAACCATTAAAATTTCTAAAAATCCAAAATTATACTATAATATTAAAATTTTTTGAACTAAAACTTGTTAGATCATTTTTATCGTTGCCACGAGTCTGCCTGCAAAGTTTCAGCTCGATTGAATCACGGGAAAAGGGTTAAAAATCGATCCAATGTTTTTCCGGCAGACAACAAACCGCAGACGCTTCGAGTTGAAAAAAAAAAGAGTTATTAATACACTATATTTCAATATACTTAAAAAACAAAGATTCTTATTTCTTTTTTAAAATAACAATGATTAGTATTTTCAAATGTTTATCCATTAAGTAGTATTACCAAATTTTAGCAACAAAACACCATGCTTTCTACACGGTATTGCATGAAAATACCTAACCACAACAATTAAACTCACATATAACACTCCTAATAAATGGTTTTTAATTAAATAAATATTATATGAAGTTAACAGCTCTGTCGCAGTATAAAAAAAATGTCACATTCTATTTTTATTTAAAACAATTACTTTTTAATTAATATTGGGTTATTCCTAGTTTGATGAACATGATTAATTACCGTATGCCCTACCGTTATGGCACGATATACCGTGCTTTATTTGAAGTAGATGCTTCTTACTCTAATTTCGTGAACAATTTATATAAACATATTGCATAAGGTTAAAAACGAATTTAATTCTATTCATTTGTTTGGTATAAATATAATTGCTGGTATTAAAAAATAATTGAACATGGAAACGATGAACTTAAATTTATTCAGTGTTTTATTATATTTCCCTTGTCAGCTTTTTTAAACTATTTTCTTATAGGTTTTGTAATATGTATTGTACATTTTTGTAAAGTAATATTTTTTCCACTTTAAATCCCTTAGAGCATCTAAATAGTTTGTAAATTATTAAAGCAGAGAAATTCCCTAGAACATGTGGGCTCTATAGGTAACGTGCCTAGTTAATTTGCCTTTTTTAAATTGCGAGTCCAATATTAGAGGTTTTTTTATCCCTCCAATTATTGAATTACTATTAAGCACTTACTAATTTTTTACAGCTTGGTAGTTGCTAAAAGTATCAAAGCTATTAGAGCTGACGCACTTCTGGCTCTAAGATGAGTTTTCATAATAACGTAGATTATAGAAATGGAAAAAAAATCATATGTAGGTAGCGTCAACGAAATCTGCCCTGTGAAATGTTGGCCAAAAAGGTCATATATACAAGGCAGAATAGCTCAAAAAACTCAATTTACATGAATACATCTCCCCATGCAAATTCGAATGTATGTTAAGGTTCCTAACAGGACCATCTTCCAGTACCTGGTTAACCTGATCATGACGAATTTTTCACGGTCGCCCTCATTTATTGCGTGCCGTCGATACTTGCGTCATATATCTTTTTACTCCCTTTAATTTAACTCGTGGCGTCTGATTGATTGATTGACTCAAAAACTTTGGAATGATTTTTAACCCTTTTCCCGTGATCCAATCGAACTGAAACTTTGCAAGCAGACTCGTGGCGACGATCAAAAAGATCTATCAAATTTTCGTTAAAAAAATTTAATAAATTTTTGAATATTTAAAATTTTTAATGGTTTTTTCATACAACTGAGTAGGTTGAGTAGTAACTGATGAAAAGACTGCCACGCGTAGGTTAAGCGCCAAACCAGTTTCCACTAGTGAATGAGAAAGGGAGTATAATAAAAACTTGGTTTTTATGGGTTAGTTTTTTTACCATTCCTCGTTCATTTGCTCAACACGTCCAAACTATCCGAGGAACTTTTTTAAATTCTGTTCAATACGCCGAGATCAAATTACATTTTTTCTTAATTTATTCATTCTTAACAATTGGTTTGCTGCACATACACCCAAGTAATCTCATTTCAACTGCATTCAATTTACTTTCACTTCACTTCTGCCAGCTCTTACTTCATCTCCATACATCAGGGTTTTCTATTGTGTACCGCTAATCTTGCCTTACCTGCAGTCACTCTTTTTTTAATTTTTTTATTTATTAGAGACACTAACAGGATAATAGGTACATGATACTCTGGTAATAAACATCACAGTGAAGACTATGCCCATTATCCCAATTACAAGTGTCTTCGACATGCTCTGGTAACATGCATTTTTGCAATTAAGTATATTTTACATGTAAATTTATGTGTATTTTGTGTATATTATGTAAATTTTGTGTTTGAATGTAGTGCGATTATAGTATTATAGTATTTAATGAATGATTGATTTAATGGATCTATAGGTTCATGTCATCGTTTAGAAAATGGATGTTGTGTATGAGTGAGTTTTTGAATGAAGATATATATCAACATCAATGTTTGGGTCATACAATACAAATTATATGTGCGACACAACCTTGTGATGGGAGAAAAGTAACCGACATTATTAGTGTGCTGGCTTATTCTAAAGAACTCCAGGTTTATTATACGGGGTTTAACATGCAAATTTATATCAGATAGAGAGGAGAATCAATAGCTCCGCTGAGAATCTTGTGTAGCACAACGAGATCGGATATTTTCCGTCGGGACTCAAGTTTGTGCATCTTGAAAAAGGCAAGTCGATCTTCGTAGCTGTGAAGGTTGTTGTGTTGACCAGCTTTGTATGATAAAATATGTAGAAACTTTTTCTGCACTCTCTCGATTCTGGTAATATGTGTTGTGTAATAAGGTGACCAAATAACTGACGAATATTGCAATATACTTTGTACTAGTGATGTATAGAGAATTTTTAGACATTAAGACTCTCATCTCGTTACCTTTCTCAGCCTTCGCTCTTCTATTGAATATACTTGCCAAATACACAAATTCATTAACATATTTCAAGCATTCATTAACAGATAAAAAAATATTTAAAAACAACTTCGTATTTTTATTAAAGGAACACCCGGTGAATGCGAATCCCAATATTGGACGCATCAGGTACCCGAAATTGAACGGATATATTCCGATCTGGTACTTGTACCTTGTCGTCCTTGCATCTGTAGCTATGACACGACCGCTTTGTAAGCGTGTATAATGGTACGTAATAGCTGTTTCGGTATTATGTTGCTGGTATTACAACCCCCATCCCTTCGCCACCGACCACCCCCATTATTACTTCGCTACGAGCTATAGCTGGATAGGGATGGCTCGCTTATCGCTCTTCTGCATCTTCGGTTCGATCCCCCGATACCAGATGTTTTACACAAACCAGATCGCAACAGTTGAAGCTCTAAATAATGCAGACCATTAATGTTGCTGTTGTGCGACCAGGATGTTTCGAAAATTATTTATTTAATGTTCATGGAAGACCAACAGCACAAAAAAAACCATAGAAAACAAAAAAAGAATACAATATAGATGGCCAATTACAGGTCTCCACATTTAGAAATGTGTCAGTAATGATAAATATTTATGAATGACTAAGGCATATTAAAAATTATATAGAAAGAAAGAATAAAAAATTTAAACAAGAGAAAAAGAAACTTAATTATTACGTGGAAAAAAATTCAGCAATCAAAATTTTTCTTAATCTTGTGTGGCTGCACTCGAACAGATCAATATCCAATAATCTTATCAGTTTATTGAATGCATCGCATACCCTCAAGAAATATGAATTGCGACGATAGTTGGATGAGGTAAAATCAATGTGAAAGACTGGGTTGTGTCTACGAGATCTACAGGGAACATGGAATTTTAGTCTATTTAATAGTTCAGGACAGTCGACGTTGCCTGATACAATTTTTAGTAGGTACATCAAATCACCTATTTCGCGACGTTTGTATAACGGTAGGATGTGATATTTTTTGCATGAACATGTCATAATCGTCAGAAACGCAATTGAATTTAAAGTTGAGAAAGCGATCATTCGATTATGGCCGATCTTCACTAGGAAATATTTGCTTTTGATATTTCAACCAAGTTGGACGATTACTCGGAAAATATTTTACGACTATCAAAACAATATCAAGTTACTTTTGTAACTTGTCCCCAGAAATTTTTCTTGCCGGGAGAATTTTCTTTTTATAATTTCCCGTCTAGAGAAAATTCCGGGATCACTTAATATTTTTACAATACAAAAATTTTTCTTCACACTTATGCAAGTGATTCACTCGCTTGTTTTAGTATAGAATGCGTTTATTCAGCGGGTGGAATAGAAACATTTATAACGAAAACTATCTTAGAAATAGTGTTTTGGCAAAATGTCGATATCTTTGTATATTGTGATAGACATAAGTAAGCACTGGTGATTTTTTACAAAAAAGAACAACTATTTTTTAATATGTAGATAAGTAGGTACTGAGGCAAATTTTTATTAATAACATATGTGGGTAGGTACTGACTATTCTAAAAATCAAAAAAGTTTAAAATAAAAACAAAAAGTTTTGGTGGTGCTGAAAATCTATCCCGATACCTTTCGCTCGCTAAACCAGCGCTCAACCATTGTTATAGGTCTATTACGTTTTCATGTAAGTAATTGACAAATTTTTAAACAAGAATATCAAATTAATATTTTTATGTAATACTAGCTGTTCGTACCCCGCGTTGCTTGGGTTAAGGATTTAGTTAAAAATAAGTTTGTGGTGGGACAAAAAGTTCCATTGTTTTGAAAAGTCTCTAATAAAAACAATGTTTCCATTTAATCTAGACTGGGATGGATGGGATGTCCAGGAGGGAATTGTGGCCTATGTATTCTGCCGGGACCTAAAGAAAAGAATGCAAAATTTGAGTAAGATCAGGTGAGAGGGTGGGGGAGAAGTTGTCTTTGTTACTCGCAGGGTCCTAAAGAGTTAGTTTGCAAATTTTGAGTCATATATCAGGGAGAGGGGTAAATTTCACGTATGTTACCCGCCAGGTAGAAATTTGAGTTGAATCGGACAAACGTTGCAGATTTCTATACAGAACAGACAGTCATTGAGTTTTGTAGGTATAGATATCGCGATACGATTGGCTGCACTTTCTCATCGGTTCAAACGTTTTATTTAAGCAAAGACAACCTAATGCAATTAGAAAATTTGAATTTATAAAGTGTTATATTTCAATATTTATCAGCATTGAAAGGGTAGGTACCGGAGCCTTTTTTTCCCAAATAATTTTTGCGAATTCGAATTTCGAATACAACATTGTGTCAAAATTTCATAGCTATAGTTGAAGATCTTTAGGAAATTTATGATTTTGGACAATCAAACATTTACATTATATACAGGAGTATAATAAAATCAAGTTTTTATTATAGTCCCTTTCTCATTGAAACATGTTTCGTGCCTACTCCACACGTCGGACGTTTAACAATAAATAAATCATTTTTTCAATTGATTCAGCAAAATTGTAGATTAACACTTAAATTTGTTTGTAAATACATATAACGCCCTGACGATGGAAAGGTTTTTCTGAAACAGGTTGGGTTTTTAATATATAAATCGTTAAAATTTCTAAAAATCCAAAATTATACTATAATTATTATAAAAAATTTAAGCGCAAATTAGCAAATAAGCAGACAAGCCGACAAGCAAACAAGCAGACGCTACGAGTTAAAAGAAAGGAAGTAAAAATATGCACGTACCAAGTAATGTAGGCGCGTACACACGTATGAGCTAAATTTAGAAGACGCATTTAAACGCGTATGTAACGTTACGGTGGGTGGATATCAAGCTCAGCTCTTAATGGACAGACGTTAAGCTGACAACACCGATTAACATAGTTCACAAACTGGCAACATCGTTTTGCACTGCTATCAGAAAATCTAATTTATGCGCGCTTTGTGCTGGATACCGCCGTTATGTGGCAATTTAATTCCTAATTGGAATTTGATTTTGTAATGAGTTATTCTAAAATATGTGGATCACCGTCTTTGTATTTGAAATTTAGATTTAATGGTTTTCCGCTGGGTAGGTCGATGATTGAAGCCACCATCAAACACTGTTAATATACATATTATCGTATATTGGCCATAGCCACGGAAGGCAAATGAAAATGCTTAATCAATTTAAACTTTTATTTATTTCCTAAAAATTCACTGGGCACACTGGAACTCAAATTTTTAATAAATAAATGTTTCTAAAATATCCCACATACTTATTATAACACTGTTTCTTAGTTCACACTAATTCACGCCATTGTATTGCTTAGATCATTTTCTAGAAAATTCCGTTCAATATTCGGACGTAGAAAACTTCTCGCCCCCTGGCAGGTATAAGTAAAATATATAAGCTGGTCACACTGCGCTCGCTCAGTTGCTAATATGGTGTTGGTTAAATGTTAAAGACTTATTGGCCAGAGGCCAGGCAACCGGGCTTTTATATAAAAATGTCATTCGCGACGTTTCGAAAATTATCGATCGGTCCAGTCGTCTCGAGATTCAGCGTAGAATCTTCTAGTGTCTTCAAATTTTAGTTTAAAAGTTGTAGATTGCTGTGAAATCGTTAATTTCCTACCGATAAACCTATATAACTGTATATCTCGTTACAATATGTACCTATCAAGTTTTCAAGGTAAGAATGTCATATTTTTGAACTTTATTCAAATAAAGGAAGAAAACTTCCGTATTCCTCTACTTTCTTTATAATAAACTAATATACGTGTAAAGAAATTTTAGAGTCTGGCTATGAATAGATCTTTTTGAAGTTTGGTTCCGATCTCACTCATTTTTACATGATTTTATTTGGCGACATTTATCTATATTACAAGAAAATAAAGAATTACAAACACATCTTTATCCAAGTAGAAACGTCAAAGTAATTTGATGTTTCTAGTCAAGTGAGGATTATTCATAGAAAACAATATTTTATTTGAAAGGAGTGTATATTTAATTCACTAATTGAAAGCATCCCTATTAGAAGGGTCTATATTATACATCTGTTGGGTTTTAAAATGCTCTATATAATAGTCAGCATCAAGTGCGGTGTTTTTTTTTCGTTATCCGCGCAATATCAAGTTAAATATTGCGATTCGTAAGTAAGCGTGTGAAACCGACTTTGGGAGCAGCTGTACACTCACATACTTTGGATAAAGCTTATTTATTTTACATATCAAAGGCAAATATTAATGTACGTGTGAATTCGTACATTCGTGACTATTGTTGTCATCATAGTACTCCCCCTGTGCATCTGTACACTGACTAAGGCGGCGTTCCCAAGTCTAGAAGGAGGTCCGGAACTCATTTTCCGTAATATTGTTGAGCAGTGTTGAGTACCTGTCGCACGTTCTGTCGGATATCAGTTGAATGCGAAAATCTTCAAAACCAAATTAATTAATCAATTAGAAAGACATACAGAAAATCTAATTCACGAAAAAATATTAGGTTACTACTGGGATTCGAACCCAGGTCACCTCCTTTCCGGGGCCGGTGTAAAAATGAGAACTACATATAAGGTCGATATATTCAAGGAAACATAGAGGGTTGCCATAGCTTAGTGGTCAGAGCACCGGCCCCGGAAAGGAGGTGACCTGGGTTAGAATCCCAGTAGTAACCTAATATTTTTTCGTGAATTAGATTTTTCTGTATGTCTTTCTAATTGATTAATTAATTTGGTTTTAAAAATTTCACAGAACTTTGTTTTGAAAAATTACAACTTCACGAATATGAATGTGTTCTTGAATATAGAGAAAATCTTCATTCCGTCAGCGCAGCGTTTAATTAGTCAATAGAGTAGAGCAGGGAGCATTGTTAATGCGAATTTATTATTCATTCGATCAATGCTTGGAGTAAGCCTAAGAGATAGAATTAAAAATGACGAAATTAGGTGCAGAACTAGAGCAGTTGATATCATGGATCATGTAGTGAAGCTAAAATGGTAATGAACAGGACATGTTGCAAGGCAGGATGCTACAAGATGGCCTCCCAGAGTTCTGAAATGGAGACCTTGGGAGAATAAAAGAAGCATCGGAAGACCTCAAAAGAGATGGGCCGATGATATAGCGGCTGTGGGGGAAAAGAAATGGCTACAATTAGCAAACAACAAGGAAGGACGGAAAGAGAAGAAAGAGACCTATATCCAGCAGTAGAGAGACGAAGGCTGATGAAGAAGAAGAAGAAGATTCATTCAAACTTTTTTTTGTTGGTTCCTTGAATTTTATTTCAAAACATAACAAAATAAACATGAATAAATATTTTCTTAGGTTTTCACGGCCACTCACAATCTTCTGGTTTGAGTTTTCTGGGACATTCTGCCGTATCTTTACGACATATCTAGCCGACGATTGTCAAGTTTTGATTTGCATTGCCATGTCGAAAGCAAGATACATCGTTGTCGATGATGTGGTAAGTAATCCTCTTTCCATTTAAGAAAGACAATCGAATTAGTATGTGTAAGCTGTACGCACGAGGCACGTGGTTTCGTTGTGTTGGTGTTTATACTCGTGAACACCAACATAACAAAATAACGTGCCTCGTACGTACGGCTTACACATACTAATTTGATTGCCTTTCTTAAATGAAAGAGGTCTTAGGCCAGCAGTACCGTATAGAAAAAATACTTCTCGGCCAGATAGGTCGTAGAAACAAAGCAGAATATTCCACAAAACACAAACCTGAAGAAACATGGATATTTCGAACTATTTTGTTGAAAGTAAAAATCGACAAAATTCACGAGTATCAATAAAAAAGGGCGCATAACAATCACACCATCACCAAAAAATGTGTAGAAATTACGTCATTTTGGGAATACCCACGCAATAAGCAATTCTGATATCCTCATCCTGAAAGCCCTCCTTAGTCCAGCCTCCAGCATCGATGCATATTGTAAAAAGATACTGTTGTCTTATAATCGACATGCCACATCTCGCCAAAGGCGTTTTTCTGATATATTATACCAATAATAATAATTTCGCTGTCTGTGTTTCTGTGCGTCTATCCGTAACTTCCTGTAACGTACGTAAATTCTTTTTTTAAATTTTTTTTTATATACATTTTTATTTTTTTATAAATAAACAAAAACGTCTTCTTTAGGAACCGACATGTAAAAGTATCGCCATTTTTGACGAGTTACAGCTAGTCTATATTAATATTATTATAATTTTTTACTTCTTCGCTTAGGTATTATTTTATATAACTTTTTTTACATCATGTACGTAGGTACCTACTTGCTTCAATAATTTTTGCTTATATACCTTATCTCTTTATATTTCTAATGTATTGCTTGTATTATAATTCAATATACGTGAACTTATATGGAATGTGTGGAACTGCACTAACATCCCCACATACTGGAATAAATACTTAAGGCCAGAACCGGTTGACTTTGACGGATTGAAGAAATTATTTTCTTTCACGGTATCACTTTTGAAACCATTTTTGGAGAAAGTGTGACGATTGATGAGGAAGCTGCCTGAAGTACATAGAAGGTTTGAATATTCTGATTCGTGGTAGAGGACCCCTACAAGCCGATGAAACAGGATTATTTTTAGATGTCTCATCACATAATAAATTAGAATTACTATATGAAACTGAATATATGCGTCGCATATACAGGGTTATTTGTAAAACATTAATAACCTCGCAGGACTATATTCCTGTCTTGATTATGAGTCGAAAATGTTCGAGCTATTGTGACCTAATATCAATAGTTAAGGAGATATGCGACATAAAAGTTTGCATTTTTTTTTCAATATTTCTGACTTATTTTTTGTAAAACGTTGGAATATCATTACAGTAACTCATATCGATTACGAAAAATTCATTCGTTCCAATACAAGTTAAATAAAATGATAAAAACCCTGAAAAAATTCCAATTGGAATGTTTTCCAATTGGAATTCTAAGGTTTTTATTTTTTTATTTGACTTGTATTAAAGGGAATGAATTTTTCACATTCGATGTAAGTTACTGTCATGATAGTCCAACGTTGTACAAAAAATAAGTCAGAAATATTGGAAAAAAAATGCAAACTTTGATGTTGCATATCTCCTTAACTATTGATATTAGGTCACAATAGCTCGAACATTTTCGACTCATAATCAAGACAGGAATATAGTCCTGCGAGGTTATTAATGTTTTACAAATAACCATACTGATAAAATTATTGAGTAGCTTGTTGGTGTAGTGGTCGTGACGTTCGCCATGGTCGATCGCTCGCCTCGTGATCTATCGGTTGATGACTCGAGCCCCATTGCAGGACACGCAAGCAAGTCAGTCCTATTTCCATAGCACAATCGTTTAGCTTATTTTAAGATAGTATGAATATTGATGCGTTACGTACCACCACTTATTGCAATAAGTGGTTTCAAATTTTATTACAAATATATTATATTATGTCTCACCATAATGTGTTTATTTCGTCTGAAACTTTAAATTATATTTATTTATTATTAATTAAATACAAGTATATAAATATATATTATAAAAGTGTTCTTATATCGAATTATATTTTTTGCATAAAATCTTATTTGTGTTTATTTTCTTCCTATGCACATTATTAAATATGAACCATTGAAGAATCCCTTTGAAAACAAATGTTTTTTGATTAATTGATTACAAAATCGTCTAATAATGAAATCCCAGTGTGTCGTGTGATGCCTTACCAGGGTTCAAACCAAAATGTTCCCGGAAAAACGAATTTGAAAAAAAAAATCTTTATATTATTGATAAATCATTAGTAAGATAAAAGGCAAGAAATAAAATTATTTAAATAATTAAAATGTATTAATTAATTTCCGTTTGAATGAAGAAGAGTTCTTAAAAATATTTTGATTTATTTACAATGGTGTAACGGTTTTTAATTTCATATCTACTATAAGTCACTTCTAAAAAATAAAATATCAGAGTCACATAACTCGTGTGTAGGTTACCATATTAAAAAAACCTATTTGAGAACACCAATGTCGATTTAAAATTATACACAGCCGGCTAGATCAATCCAGCGGCAACGGTACAGCAGACGTATTAAATTGCTTTTACCTACGGACGTAAGTAACGGATGTCGGTGCGGATTGATTTCTCTAGAGTTTATATCACAGCGCACCTTTTAAAGACGAAACGTGAGAACATTTCCGATACAGGTATTGCGTAATATCGCACTGCCTGTATGAATATATTTTGGTAGAGCTGTTCCAGATAGTGGCCACCAATTTGCAGGGTGTGAGGAAGGAGTCCGACAGCTAACTAACTAACTCTCTGCCAGGCGTCGACAGAAGAGAAAGAACGCGTAATGACAGTGCAACCTTTTACAAAAAATAATATTGAAAAGATGTCGCTTATCTCCATAAACTATTAATATTAAATCATTATTGCTCGAACATTTTTGACTCATAATTAAAGCAGAAATATAGTCTTGTGAGGTTATTAATGTTTTCCAAATAACCCTATATATAGATTTCTTGTTGTTAGGCCCTGCGGATGGGAGTACTGACCACTACGAGGCCATTACTATCTGCATTTGGCTATCGGCTGTACTGAGCGCTGCGCGGCTATTAGTGTTTGCGATTGGCTATAGCCCATTGTCTGCTACTTTTCATACGATTTGGTTATTTTTTGATACTGAAAATGACAATTTTTCGCAATACATACATCGTTTTTAGAGCAATTTTAATAAAGGTTCGTATGCGTTTGAATTTGACATATTTCCAACCATGGGTACATTCTAACCTATAAATTAAACGCCAAAAATATACTTGCCAGCAGAAAAAGTAAACATTACGTAAAAAATATAAATATGTTTGTATACCTTATAGCGTATATATAATATTTATACACATTAAATAATGTATTTTTAAATAAATGGATTTTTAAATAATTTGTACACCTCGTTTTTTAAAAAGAAATTCATACACTTTGGTTATTTTTTTAAACTGGCAATGGCAAAAACCATGCACTGCATACTGCATTTTTGTAGCCATCATAATACTGAAATGTCTTTTATAAATTCTTTTATGCATGTATTAATGTTATTTTGCATAACCCTTTCACGACACTCGCATTTAAAAAAATTGCAAGAACGTCGATTGTCACAGCTGAAACGCTCCCTCCATTCGGAGAGTAATTATTTTAACCACGGCGCTTAAAGGCCGGAAAAAGTTGGAATCGGTTCACGAAATCCATTACCGCATATTTACTCGGATAATTAACAATAAAAAAGGCCATTCGCAGGGGAGTAACGACTCCACGTATTGGTCCACCGAGATTAGAACAGAGAGAGGTTCGGTACGGAGCTCCTAATACTGTTTTTATTTATATAGATCTCTACGCGATAAATTTCTCAGAGCGATCGTCTCCACATTTATGTAATTATATTTAAGCATTTTACTCACCGCGTCTTCGCGTTCAGTGGTTCGGTGAATTTAGGTAAATGTACTGTTAAAATGATTATTTATGATTTTAGTTAGCTTATAATCAACAATGATTGTTGAATAAAAATGGCCGTTGAAATCGGCGCTAGCCGTAGTAAAAAAAATGGATGCGTATATACCTAGCTAGATGTGCATATATATTAGTGATGGGTGCGCTCTGTACTCACTACTAGCGCAATGCAATGTAGTACTACATTATATTGAAGAGTACACATCACAAAAGGTATGAAAGTAGACTGAATGCGGTGGAAATGCGGTCACTAAGACGCTTGTGTGGAAAATCTTTGGCCGATAGAGTGACGAATGAACAAATTAGAAGTGAATGCAATGCTGGCTGTAGTGTGGTAGATAGAATAAAGAAAGGAGTGCTGAGATGAGATGCCGTGGAACGTATGAAAGAGGAAAGGATGGTTAAGGAAATATATGAGGCGAGTGTTGAAGGCAACAGGAATAGAGGGCGTCCGCGAAAGACCTGGCACGGTCAGGTACTGCAAGTATTTAAGGATGGCCCTGTTAAAAGCCGCAACAACTGTAGAACGTGTATGAGAAGATGTATGAATGTTGCCGAAGCAAAAGTGGTGTGCCAGGATAGAAGAGTGTGGCGTTCAATCCTCTCTGCCTATCCCTGCGGGGAAACGGCGTGATGGTTAGTTAGTTAGTTAGTTAGTTACACTTCACAAATTTTGAAATGTAGTGCACACTACAAACTACACACACTTCAAAGTTATTCAAAGTACGAGTACATACTTCAAGTAGTACATTTCTTATGTGTAATTTTTGGAAATCGAAAACCCCCTCCCCCGTGGTTTGAAAAATTTTGGGACCGAACGAAGAAATCTCTGGAAACTGAAACAGCCCCCCTCATGGTTTTGAAAATTTTGTAGTAGTACACTTTTTAAGAAGCACTTCTTGCAGGTCATTATAATTTTGTAGTACTACAATTAATTCATTTCATTAGTACTACAATTTTGTAGTACTGCAATAGTTCACTTCATTAACACTACATTTTTGTAGTACTAAAATTACTTCACTTCATTAGTAGGTACTACAATTTCGTAGTACTACATTTAGTTCACTTCACGTAGTGAAGTGAACTACAAATGTAGTGTACACTTTGTAGTCTTCAAACGAGTGTGAACGTGTGTGTGTTGTAGCCTTCATTTTGAAATGTAGTTTTTCCCTTCGCTAGTATAGATAGACAGGTAGGTGTATTATATTTTTATTAGAGTTAAATGTGGGTCTAATATATATAATAATATAACTAATAATGTAATTTTAGTGGAAATCGGACCATCGAATAGAATTTTTCATCAAAGAGTTTTGTCAGTGGTGTTATTATTTTGACCTGAGAATAATTATGTTTATTTTAGGGATGTATCGGCACGCACTTTTGTCGATACGATACCGATACCGATATTTATAAAAATGTATCGAAGATACCGATACCGATGTGGACAGTGAAGATTTCAAAAGTTGT
Organism: Agrypnia vestita; assembly: GCA_016648135.1. Taxonomy (NCBI): domain Eukaryota; kingdom Metazoa; phylum Arthropoda; class Insecta; order Trichoptera; family Phryganeidae; genus Agrypnia; species Agrypnia vestita. The sequence goes on along the minus strand of JADDOH010010861.1, from coordinate 5,717 downwards.
AAAAAGTTGTGGGTTTAGATCAGAAACATACGAAATTACTTGTATAATGTTTATTTAGAATGTTTACTTACAATGAGATTTAAAAAATTGTAATTTATCAAAACATTACGTTCAGATTATTATATGAGTAGCTTGTTGGTGTACCCAGTGATCATGACGCTCGCCTAGTGATCTGATGGTGGGTGGTTCGAGCCCCATTCCAGGACACCAGCAATTTAGTCCTATTATAGCACGGATTTTTGGCTTAGTTTGAGAATAGTAAGAATATTGATGCGACACGTGTTCCGTGTTCGGATTTTCCGTGGATTCCCCGAACGTAGATAAATTGTGCCGCGTTTAAAAATGAACGAATTAAGCGCGAAGATGGCGCGTTTACACATGGATTATCTGTAGTGCGAAATTCAAAATGTATCGCCAAATTAATATCGCCGATATATTTGTATTGATATCGGTATCGGATGCATCCTTAGTTTATTTATGTATTAATTTTCGATTTTAAGCTTATTGATTACATTTCTTTCATCGGAGGGCGCAACAACTTAGTTATTCAGGGCACGGAACACGGACTAGTAACCCAACTGTAAAGTCATTAAAATTAATTGATTCTAGATTAACGATCAGATCTCCCGTGTGTTAAAGATAAGTAGTCACTCAGTAACGTTATTCCCGACACCCCAAATTATAACTACCCCATCTGAATGGGCAAGTTTTTTCTACGTGTAGTTTTCTGGGATACACTGTCGAATATTTAATTATTATATATTCTATAATAATAATAATGTTCAAAAGTTTAAAGGTAATATTATAGTATTTCGTTCTATCTGCACTGCAAAAGATGATGGAAAAAATTATTGTTTCCTGAGTTAGATATCAAATATATTAATTTCGTTGTCTGATTGTCTGTCCGTCCGTCCGTTTGTCCATCCGTCCGTCTGTCTGTCTGTCTGTCTAAATAAATAAACTAAACTACAAACTAAATTGAACCCCGGGCCAGCAAACCCAAACCGGCCGCTCTAAGCATTTTGCTACAGCCTCTCGGTGGACCAGCAAAAAGATAAATATATACCAGGGCTTGACAAAGACACGAACCGATGTTCTATCATTTTTGACGGGTAACAGCTTAAAAAAATGCAAAATATTCCAAATTAATTTTATTATTTGAATCACCCAGAATATCATAGTGACAGTAAAGATTCTGTTATTATGGTTAGGTTAGTTTTTAAAAATTCGTTGACTAAAATAAATTGTAAAATGATATAAATAAACCCCTCAATGTTGATGTTGTTTTGTGTGTGTACACGGTTAGGGGGAGTGCATGTGTGTGTGCATATACATATATTAAATTTAGTACGTTAGGGGGGGAAAGTTTCCATGTTCCGAGTACTTTACCTAAGAAATGGCCACCGTGAAGATCAGAGGGAGGTTAAGTAGGGGTAGTGAGATGAGGTCATTGAGCCGTAATCCCTGAACACTGGAGAACACAAAGTGGTTATGATTTTGAATTTTGACTTAACATTTCATGAGTTTCCTGTCGGGTTACCAGGATCCATTTTGAGAACAGCTTATGGGTATCGTCACGCAGTCTGACGATGGAAATATGAGCACAATGTAACATATTCTGAAAATGGCATTCGAAAAAATAACAGGACTTTTTTTAGTGTAATAGATTTTAAACAGGTTTCTAAGTGATCAATATATATATTTTTTTTAATTATTAATGAAATTTGAGATTATTTAAATTTTGATAAATATTATTACAAAGTTTTGCGAGTTTTGTATTAACCGTTATTTGAAAACCAACATTAAAATTAATGCTATGATCAGATAATCGAAACAACTATATATATTTTTTTAAATTATATGTAATCTTCATTTCCATTAAAAATAAACATAGAATTCTACAAATTATATAGTATTATTCACTTTGGTTTATTTTGCTAGGTAAAAACTTTTCCAGATAATTCACGGCTACCTTCGCTTTGGTTTCATCAACTCCTTTACCCCCGCGCGCGTCTTATTCATATCTGGTCAACGCCGGTATCGAACCTTCTAGGCGTTCCCAGTGCATAGGAGACGCTTCTCGTGGCTTCTAGATTCTTGTAGAATGTTTCAGATGCTTTCCGATAGTGTTGTGAACATTTAAAACAAGTGTCACTTGACATAAGTGTGTGATTCTTTTTAGCCCCGTTACATTAAATTACATTAAAAATAATATTTCTTAATACTCCACTTTGAAAATATACAGGTCTCATCACAAGCTGCGAAATCTAATTATATTATTTAACGAGAAGTCCCTTCAAATACACGAAAGTTTTCAGGTTTGGAACATATATACACATGTCAAAAATTTAATAATGTGTGGTTGTTCTTAAGATGGAATTTGTGAACGTTGCATTGTGTAGAGTGATCACTTAAACTAGCTCATACACGTTTCTCGTATAAATAGATTCGTATCTGTGAGACTCAATAATTGATCTTAATTAAATAAAGACGTATTCACGTCAACACTATTATTTACGTCTCACATATATTTACACAAGTGTGTGTTGTATAATATAATGTGTCGGACAAGAAAAAACCGGTGGCCCTTAATCGGGCCTTTTTTACCAATCTCCAAATGTTGGCACTGATGAACATTTTATTAAAGAAAAAAGTGATTTTTTTGTATTTTGATTTTTTAGAATTAATTATTGCATTTTTTATCACATGAATTGTGAGCGCGAGCGCGCAGATGGGCAAGAATAAATAAAACTCTTTGGGTATGCCTAGCGCGCTCGACGCATTTTTTATTAAAAATAACCGAAGTTATTTATTGTAATTTTTGTATGTATGTTTTTTAAAGTTTATTTTTGACATCACTGGGAGGACGTTATCGGATTAATTTTGTTGTTAAAAATGTTTTTGTGTATGTTGTAAGCGATGTAAGAAGAAATCGCGGCGGCATGATTTGATTCTTGAAAAAGATTTTAATCTTCCCAAATCGTAATATTGGGCGACTGCAGTACGGTATCGCCACAGTCCGGGGGCATCGGTTTTACCCTCTAGCGACATCAGTACCGTGCCGAAGTCGCCATTTTATCGGTACCGTGCCAAAGTCGCCATTTTTATCAAACACAATTCAGTACCCTCTTGCGACATCGGTACCGTGCCGAAGTCGCCATTTTTATACAAAAATTATAAAATGTAAAAATTAATATGATTTTGTTCGCAATCACTTGTATATGGCTTTACATAATTTTATGTAAAAAAAAATATTGAATTTGTGTAGCCAGGCTCGCCAGAGAGACCAAATATACGAAATTATTGCACCCAGCTTGGCGAGTCTGGCCCCCTTTTTATCGATTATCTCCATGAAGGATGAACCTGAGAGACATTTGTTATTGAAACAAAAGAAAGATATAATATAAATGTGTAAAAATAGTATGTTATAACTATAGTAGAATGTTTAGTTACATGTTTATTAATATTTTGAATACGGGACCACTGCTCATAGAGCTGCGACTCGAATTATGAGTAGTGATCCCGCCGTCAGACAGAGGTCGGTGTCGTCGGTTTCCGAAATGCCGACCTCTGACTGGTCGTTGAAAATGCGCCTGGGCGTGCGGGGCCCTGATTTTTTGATGAAATAAATTACGTGGCGCAGGAACCCAGAGTTCAGTTCTGCTCCTGCGTTCACCTCCAGATCTACTTGCGACTTTCTCTTCTTCTCTACTCGACTCCTGCTTCAGCCTTTGGACCGCTCTAAGATTCTCAGCGAATTTTTATACGATCTCGCTTTCGTCTGAGAATCTGCGATATCGGTGCCATCAGGTTGACCTGACCGTAAGGCGGTGGAATCACCCCATATTTTTGCGCGGTCCCGTCCGGAACAGCTGGTCCTTCGAGCCGGATCTCCGTTCTACGCGTCAGCTACACGTCACCAGCGACAATGTCACGATCAGGACTACGATCGGGTCACGCCCGTGACCGAGAGGAGGAAGAACTTCATCGAGATGAGTCGGAACAGGCCGGTTCCGACGGAGACCGTGACTACACGAGGGAGACACGGGATTCCGTGACGACGGAGGACACCATCCGCAATTTGAGGGCAGAGCTCCGTCGACAGCAACAACACGCAAGAGATCTCCAACGAGAGCACGCGGATGCGCTAATCCGCGTGTGTACTGCCAGCCAGACGACGATTCCCAGGATGAGCGCAGCCGGAGCTGCGACGAGAATCGACACATCTGGTAGCCCTGAAAAGGGCCTGGTGAGTATTGAGCAGCAACCACCTGGGGCCCCGAACAAGGCACCTTCTGTGGACGCCGCGGCCAGGCGTACCATCCGAGATGCGGCTGAAACCGCAAGGGACGAGGCCTTACACACCTCTTCCAACCCATCAGCACTGCCGGAGCGGTGCCCAGGAGCGAGTGCGTTCACCCGAGATAGGGTTTTGAACCAACCCGACCCTGAAGAAATGGTGACTTCTTGGATTGAAGAAGCCATCCGAAGAAACCGCCAAACCGAGAGCCCCCGATCGCACACTGCCAATTGAGAAGCTCAAGTGTCAGCGATTTTGGCACGACAATCGGGAGCCAAGGAGCTTCCACACTTTACTGGGGATCCCTTCGAGTGGCCAACTTTCTACGCTCAATATGAGCAGTCCACGGCGCTGTGTGGACTATCAGCTGCTGAGAACATCATCAGATTACAGATGGCCCTGAAAGGGAGAGCACGAGAAGCCGTGGCTCCACTGCTGGTCGATCCGTATAACGTGCCGGAGATAATTCGGACGTTGAAACATCGATTCGGAAATTCGGAAGATATTGTGGATAGCATGCTGGAACGAGTGCGCCGCCACCCTCGCATCACTGACGATTCGCCGACCGACGCTCTGACGGACTACGCCATCAGCATCAGGAATGTGGTAGCAACTGTGCGCGGATTTGATGCCAAGTACCTGACATCACCACAGTTGCTGACCGAAATGGTCGGAAAGTTACCTATGTCGGCAAGACTCATGTGGCTGAACTCGAGGAAGGGCGGATCAACCAACATTACCCTCCAAGATCTTTCAGAATGGCTGGTGGGCTTGATGGAGATGGCCCCTTATGCCGGATGTCGATCAAAGAAAATTGCAGTTCGCCGAAGCGGACATGTGAATATGACAAGCGACAGTGAAACAGTGAATCGGAAGTCACTAGAAATATTGTGCAGTATCTGCAAAGTGGCGGAACACCCCGTGTCTGAGTGCGGAGTGTATTCGCGAAAACCAGTGGCCGACCGATGGGCCATAGTGAAAGAAATGGCCATTTGCTTCAATTGTTTGGTGAAGGGACACCGGTCCCAACAGTGTAGAAGCAAGCGGTGTGGTGTAAGCGGTTGTCGCGCGCTACACCACCGCACGCTACATAGTGCGCCGCGCGCGGGAGACTCGGGTGCTCCATCGAATAGGCCATCGCGCGGGGCATCTAACGCGGTCCCTCCGAATGGGGACACAGTGGGCCTCACGGGAGGCCGGGAGTACCAGCAAACAGTGTTTTTAAAAGTGCTTCCGGGGATCGTGAGTGGCCCCCTAGGGCAAGTCAAAGTGCACGCGTTACTCGATGAGGGGTCGACGGTTACCCTCATCGAGGCCGGTGTGGCCAGCGCTGTCGGGGCCCAAGGACCGGTCCGTGGATTACGTATCCACGGTGCCAACGGGCTGTGTTCGTCGGATGACCGGTCTCAACTTGTGA